>JAABOM020100196.1:0-68693 GCA_011800125.2 Solanum clarkiae | reverse complement strand
ATTTATTTACTTTCAATTCTTATACAACATGTGCTGATGTAGATTTTGATTTTATATTCAATTATTTGCGGTTTATGCATATAAATAAATTAGCTTGGTATATGTCTAATGAAGAAAAGATGGCAATATCTCTTTTATCCGCTATGGGTTGTGGTTCTAAAAAAAACATTATAGAAAAATTAACATCTAAACCACCAAATGCAAAATTTGTCAAGGAGTTTGTTGATGCATATGTTGATATATTATATTCATTGCATATATTGTTCCACAGTGAAGATGTAAAATCTTGGTATTTATATAATGAGTCAACTCAAACATACAGTGTGTGCAAAGTCGATACTAAAGATTCAAATGCTGAATTACTATATGGATTACCACTTTTAACTGAGTGGTTCAATATAGAATGTCGTCCTATAAGCTTTCTTGCAATAAATTCTTTATTGGCGAACAAAAAAAAATTTAATGTTTTTAATAAATTCTGCCAATCAAAGCTAATGTTTATTACAAGTGTTGGGACATGGAATAGTGTGTCTTCTACGTATGTATCAAATTCACCAATGCTTCGCTTTGAAAAGAGTCGTAAATGCTCTATATGGCCTAAATACGATATAAATAATACGAATAAAATTGTCTATGGAGAACAAAATAACGACATACTTAAAACTCTGGATGCAATTAGCTCGTTTGGATCAATTATAACTGATATACAAAAACATGGACATAATACTAAAATAACAGAATTATTTATACATTTTCATCTAATTCCTGCTTTCAAAAGTTTAGTCCATATACATTCTGTAGAATCTCATGAGATTATAAAAATGTTCGATATGTTATATTATCATAAAGATTTTAGTTCGGCGTATTCATTAGTAGAGGATTTTTCTTATTTGCCCATCGAATACATATATGTGCTTATGAATATCGAACATCAGATTACAATATCGAACTGTTTTTCATACACGGGATTAAAATGTAAAATATTCAACACTAATGGTCCTGTTAGCAAAAATGATTGGCACGAAAAATTTAAATCTCATTTAAATTCGATGAAGTATGATTCTACACAAAATACTTTTATGGGTAAATTAAAATCAATTACCGATGAAAAATTGATTTACAATCAATCAGAAGAATATTGCTTTTTTATTGTTTTACTTGGTGTATGTTTATCCAAGTGTCATGATTTTAAACCTTTAATCGACGCGTTTATACCTAAGCAACCACCATGTTTACCAAGTATATATTCTACTATTGATACTGGCGTAATGAAAGAATTTTATAAAAGAGCGATAAATACTGTGTTTGGTGAAATGAATACATTTGAAAATGGAATTGCGAATGCTATAATGATGCTTTGTTTATCAGTGTCTTTCAACCAAAATAATTTATTGGAACTTGTTTGTATACTTGCGTATTTATACACGCCTCGCAACGAACATAAAAAAATGTTCATTTTATACGGAGAAAAATCTACTGGTAAAACTTTTTGGCTAGATGTGATACAAAACCAATCATCTCCATCCTGTGCTCGTGTGCCATCATTGTCAGAGCTCAATAGGACGAACCCTCAATTTACTTCTAACGTATTAATAATTAACGAAGCATCAAACATTGATATTAACCAAATGAAATCAATTACTGGATCTGATTCTGAAACTTGCAAAATTTTTTATACTCAAAATTCGGATTTAAAAATGAACCAGGCTTTATTATTTGGAGCGACTAATAGTTTAATCACTTTTGTAAAAAACGCAAACGATGATGTACAAACAGCAGTTGATCGAATACATTCTATAAAATTAACTGGAAAACATATAGCTCAAGCTCCTGAAAATAGCAATTTATTTTCTATAATGGCCGCTAGTAATTACTTTATAAGTATGAGCGATTTTAATGCAAACACTATAACTCCGTATATTTCTTGGCTATGCTATTCTTTTTTTAGTAAATCGCATACTACAGATTATAATTTAGTCTTAAATTATAAAAATATTGATGTTTTGGAGTATAAAGATAGAGTGTGGAATGCCAATGATTCATATTATCAGATTATAAAATCTATAGGCGTTACATATAAAGAAGGTTGTGTTATTGGTACGTCTGAATTGCGTAAGTTGGTCAATGAGTTTTACAAGGAAAATCGCATAAATGGTAAAAAAACAAAAATATCACCTAGTTCATTTTTTGAAAATTTTAATAATGGAGATTTTAGTAGTACTGTCATTAAAAATTATATAAAAATAAATTTATATAATCATATACAATCTCATATGGAGACCATATACAACGACAAACATGCCATAACTATTGATGAATTAAATAGTCGTTTGGAATTTTACACAGATTATATTGACCGATCTAATGCACGTATATTATTTAAACAAAAAAACGTATTTGATGAAATTACACAAACATTTCCAAATAAAATGTTTAATAATGACGCGTCTAGTTATTCTGGTAATAATCCAAATTATGAATTAGAGTAAATATTTTTCAATTACTTGTATTAATTTTTCTTCAATTATTGTATCAAATGTATATAATAAATTTACTTCTTTTTTATCCAAACCCATATCTTGTACATTATTTTTGAAATATACAAATTTACGTTTAAAATCTTCTATAGAATCAATCGTAATATTTAATCTATCAGCCACGTTTAGATAACCTGATATGTCTAGTTGCAATCTTTTTATAATAGATTGATCCATTTCTCTAAGAGCAAGTATTAATAAGCTTTTAAATGGAAACGATGACATTATGTTTCTAAAAGTTTAGATAATTTTGCTATTTTTTCTGGATCAAATTTTTGTTTTTCATTTATTTTTTTGCCAAAACCTACAGAATAGATTCTGCCAACTATATATATGACAAACATAATAACTAATAAAATTACAAACAAACACCAAATGAGTTTTGCTGGTACCAATAGATATAAAATAACAAAGAATGTGCATATTTGTATGCCATAATAAAGCAGTTCATCCATATTAAGAGTAATTGATTTATTCATTGCTTGCTTTATGAATAGAGCAAATACATGGTTGCAGTCGGTTAAATATTCTTTGGTGGGTGTTTCAGTCATTTTTAACAGGAATTGTATCAGGTACTATATTATTGCTTGTTTTTTGTAGAGATACTCGCTTAATGGTGTTTGGAAATGATTCGAGGTTGGGAAAATCAAGCTGAGTATCATCAGAACTACAGTTAGGAGTGATGAAAAAGTGGCCAGAATATATGCTACGAACGAAATGTTCATCGTGATTACCTAGTAGTTTTAAAACTAAATTCAATTCCATAAGCGTATCAAAACAATTGATTCTGTAAAAGGTATTTTTTGATGAGAATTCGTTAAAATAACTATATCTCGCGAAAATAATAATTTTGCAGAAGAAACCAATGTTGCCGCAGTAAAATCCAATTCCATATAGTTACCAGTGTTGTTAGTTTTTGCATCATAACCATAGAAAAATACAGAAACCTTATTTTTATATATATGTTCATAAACCTAAAAAATAAAATATTTTTTAAATATAAATAGTATCGATAAATATTCTTACCTTTGGATATTTGCTATAGAGCATCCCAATTCTATAGCGAGCGCTATTCATTTTTGATTTATAAAACTAAATATCCAAGGTGGAGTATCTGATGGTATTGCTTTTTTTGTACTGTTTATAGCAGGGAACAATACACAAAGTAATTTACGTTTAAATGTATCACTAGAGTATCTTACTTGTGGTTTGCATTGTTTAAATAAATGACGATTGCATAAATGAACTCTGCCTTTCCCATCAGTAATTATATGTTTCGTTGCAAAATCGACAGGTGACTTTCTATCTATATAAATTATACCATTTTCATCCAAATAACGCAATAATGAAAAACATTCATTGATAAAATCCTTATCTTTTTTCCATTCACTATCAGATATGGGCGTTGTATAATTTCCATCTTCAAGAAGTTCACAAAATTCATTGGTTTTTGATGTCTTATTGAACCCAGCGGCAAAAGTATCAATACTGCTCACTGGTATAAAATGATATTGATTATTTTCATTGTACGCAATTTTACAATAACCATCTCGGTGTATGTGACATTTGCTTTTAAACAGTGTAGTTGGATCTATATTAATCATTATAATGATGTCTCACTATATTATATTTTGTGATGATTCGCAAGTGTTTTATGCTCCTTGGCAAAAATTTGATTTAATGTTCCTAAGTACAACTAAAAATGTAAGAGTAACCTTACCACAACATATAACATTGGACAAATACAGCATCAAGGAAAATTTGGGCAATTTGAACGTATGGGAACTGGAAAAAAATAGTGACAATACGTTGGACGGCGCTAAATTTAAAGATATCTCTGATGGTTTTATTGCTGCTGAATATATAGTTACTATATTGCGGAAGCATAATATTATTTATATTACTAACCCAAACAAAATTCATCAAATAGTATTTAAACATGTCTACTACCTCTGGTCTAATCAGAACAGTTAGGAGTGCAATTACTCCAGAATGTAATAATCTTGGTCGATCAATAAAAACATCTTCTTGGCTAATTGTAGTATTCCTTGCTATCGCTATTATTTTAATGTTAATCGCTGTAATTTATAACTACAAGGGTACGCCTAAGTCAACAGTACCAACAACTACAGGCGCAGGTGCAGGAGCAGGTGCTAGTGGAGGTACCGTGACTACTGATGAAGATAAGAAGAATAAGATTGTAGATAGTCTATCAATTGCTGGCATGGCGTTTACAGTTATTTCTCTCCTCATTAGTATCTGGTCAGCTTCAGTAGTTGGTAAAGCAGCAAATAATTGTTTAATTGTTCAACAATGAGTGAATATGAAAGTACTATTACTTTGAATATTACGAAAAATATATATGATAGCAATGTTTCTTACCACTCTGTGGATTTAATTTTTGTTTTTTCAGATTCTCGTTTATCTGCTCGTAAATTTGAGCGAAAAACTAAAATTTTTGAAGATATGATTTTGGGTTTTTACAAGGGTTGTTTTTTTCCTATACAGCGAACAATAGCTCGTGAAGAGTTATTACCATTGGATCAATTGGATATGCTTCCAACAAAAATAACACATCGTAAAATAACTAAAATATTAGCATTAGGTCATGTTTTTAGACTTTCTTATAATCAAATCATGTCACCTAAAGGAATAAAATATACAGCAGAATGTGAAGTCGAATATTTACAAAACACTAACATGAATTTAATTTGGAGTTTAGAAGAAAAAATGATGGAGTTGATGAATTTACATTGTAAATTTGAATTTTTGGAGGATGCTTATTTTAAACTGGAACAAATATTCAGTGCTGCAGTTCCAAAATTACTGCCATGGCATAATTTTGAAGTTTCAAAACCATATCTTTGGGCTCTAAAATGGAATGGAGTAAAAGCCAAATTGGTGTATTCTAGTGTAGTTGGTTGCTACTTATGGAGAGATGCAGACGATATTTTGAAAATTAATAATGTACCCAATGAATTTCGAGTATTTGATAAATTATGCTTACAAGTAGAAGTTTTGGAAGATTTGATGGTTGTTACTGAAATTTTGGCAATAAATTATAATAATATTTTATTCATAAATGAACCTAATACAAATATCGCTTGCTTAGAACATTATTCATATTTGAATAATATGGATGTTCGTCTGGATGGCAAACTAGTAAGAGTGCAACAGTTTTACGCTGCTCCAAAACCAGATACTTATAAGCATTGTGAATTATACGATGGACTCGTCATTATGCAAGATAATAAATTAATAAAATGGAAACAGCCTACAATTGATGTAAAATATTTAGGTGATGGGTTCGCAGTAGGAAATCATATAATATATATACCAAATGATGGTAATCTAGAAATAAATGCTATTTATGAAATAACAATTGGTGATATAATATTAAGAAAACGTAACGATCGCCTAGCATGTAGTACTCAAAATGAATATGAAATATATCTGGAATCTGTTGATATGTTTAAAAAATACAATCATAAATCTGATGTTAATTAATAATAGTGCAATGGATATTATTTTCGATGAAAGCATATTTACAAATGGATTATTATTTAATTCATTTGACGTAATTGGTTGTACAAATCGTGCTGACCGATATCTTATTGAATATAATTTAAATAAAACAGCAACTAATGAATGTATAAATGCCCAAATTGTAATTAATCCTGAAATTAGCTGTGGCAAAATTATTAATGTATATACTTTAGATATGTTAAATAAAAAATTGAATGCAGTTTTGGACCCAGCTGAAATTATAGTTTTATCCACAGATGCATCAGATTATAAAACAAAACAAATTTATTTAGAAGAATTTGAAAAAGATGTAGTATATGATGTAAATTATAATTTAACACCTACAGAACAAGCAATTATGATTAAATATTATGCATTAAATAATCAAGATTTTATAGCTATTACTTATAGCTTGTATACACTCATAAAATCATGTTTCAAAGATCATAGAAAATGGTTTACTATTCAAAATCCTTCAAATATCATCATATTAAATGAATACGGAGAATTAATAAATTCTCAAACTCAAGAGTTAATTTTCAATTTACCTAATTTTACATCTGATGCAATAAATATAAATTAGCGTATCTATAATAAAATCTACTCACTCGTCACTCTTATATATTGTCTATTAGGTATTACAAAATGAAAAAAATGATTTTCTCTCAAAAATTTTCGGCCAGATTCAATAAAATCCACAAAATAGTGTTCGCGCTCCACCCATTTAAGTGATGGTGTTTAATATAATCTATAATTTTTAAAAAATAATCATCTTACTAGCCTTTCTATCTCTCTGTCTATTTACTGTCTATCTAAAATTACAAAATTAAAAAAAATCATTTCTCTCAAAAACTTTCAGCCAGATCCAACAAAATCCACAAAATAGTGCTCGCGCTCCACCCACTTTCCTTATTTTTTTCCATAGTAGTAGGTGGGCTGATATATAAGTCTAAGTATTTACCTTATATTACTACATCTATATTAGACTTATATATTATATATAATAGGTCGCGGCGACTTGAACTGCTGTTTATATACTAGAAAAGATTGCTCCCTCATGTAGCTCCCTAAAATATGAAAATTAGAAATTACTGCCATCTATTGTTTTATAAACTATAAGTTTGGCAAGATTAAGGTAAAATATATTGCGATAACGAAAGGGTTGAAAGTTAAACATATACACCATCGGAGGGAGCTTAATAGATTATTTTTTAGATATATTAAATTTACAGCTCGCTATCAAAGAGTGTAACTATTACTTTTTGATAGCGAGCTGTAAATTTAATATATCTAAAAAATAATCTACTTACGTCTCTTTATATTTCTCTGTCTATTTACTGTCTATTTAAAATTAAAAAATCAAAAAAAATGAATTTCTCTCAAAAACTTTTGGCCAGATCCAACAAAATCTACAAAATAGTGCTCGCGCTCCACCCACTTTCCTTATTATTTTCCATAGTAGTAGGTGGGCTGATATATAAGTCTAAGTATTTACCTTATATTACTACATCTATATTAGACTTATATATTATATATAATAGGTCGCGGCGACTTGAACTGCTGTTTATATACTAGAAAATGTTGCTCCCTCATGTAGCTCCCGAA
Source organism: Solanum clarkiae (assembly GCA_011800125.2). Classification (NCBI taxonomy): domain Eukaryota; kingdom Viridiplantae; phylum Streptophyta; class Magnoliopsida; order Solanales; family Solanaceae; genus Solanum; species Solanum clarkiae. Next base: position 61,026 of record JAABOM020100196.1, on the reverse strand, counting down.
TATTACTAGTATCGCCATCTATGAATCCATAGGTTGTGGTAATACAGAAGGTGGTGGTGTATCAAATTGATTATATATATCTTGTATATCTTGAGTTGTATTTAAACTATAATTTGTTGCTGTTGTGTTGGCTGTAGTATGATTATTAAGAGTTTGTGCTATAGAATGTGCTCCTTGTTGCATTAGGATTGTAGATGTATATTTTCTAAACAAATTAAAACCAAGAACCGGTATATTGATATGATTAAGTGCTGCAAATTCTTTTAAGCGATGTAATAGGTTAGTTGTTGAACTTAAAATTATAAACCCCAATTTATATCTTTCAATTCTATGTTTGTCATTAAAATCATTTGTTAATTTTTTAGCAAGAGCATCTCTCTGTTTTTGTATAATATCTAATATAAGTGCAAGTAAATCATTGGGGGCTATCAATCTATTGTTTTCTCGAGATTTGCTTCTAATATTGATTGGTTCATAATTAAGAATTAATGGTATATCTGATAATTTAAGTTGTGTTATTTCCTTTATACGCAAACATGTTGCTGTAGTTAGCATGATTGCTATACAACATTCATACTCACCAATATCTGTAATTTCAGTTGTAAATTTTGAATTTACATATTTTGATGCAGCTTTGAGGAGTGACTCTATGTCTGACATGAGTTTTGTAGAAGTAGCTCTCGTTTGCGAATAAGCGTATGCATTTTTTTTAAAATATTTTATTTCAAGTTGTGAGTTGGGTATTAATCTTTTAATAGTAGCTGCGATTTGTGTTTTATATCCAGGAGTAAGAGGTATTCCTTTTCGTGTTTTTAAATTATTTATAATTGTTTCAAGTTCTGATTTTGTTTTACCCCTCAAATCACTAATAGGTACTCCATTTGCTTTTAGAAGAGATACATGAGATGCCATGGATAAGATAGTTGCTAGCCTAAGTTGAGTAGGATCATAACTCGAAGTTTTTCCAAGTTCCAATAATACCGCTAAATTTTCTACTGAAGCCATGATTATAGTTGATTCAAATAATGATGTTGTGTTAGATTTAATGAAACGTGCTAGACCTGATATGAAACGCTGGTGTATAAATTCTGAAGAGTGCACTCGTTTATGTAATAAAAAGACTAATACTGTATATTATAATACACCATTGGTTTATTACTACAATACCGACGATTTACCTGATTTAAGCACAACACAAATCCTTCTCTATATCGACGAGCATAATAAAAACAACAAGTATTTTCAGTTGATTGAAAATATGCGAAAACTAAACTTAAATTATGTATATTACGTACTGAATGAAAAAAATGACGAATTCAAAAAGAATATTGTTTATTTATGTAATGCTCATGCATGTGATGATCGTTTAATTAGCAAGTTTATGTTGTTAGTTTTAGGGTCCTTGGAAAAATATGGCAAATATTTACACCCATCTGATTTGATGAAATATAAAAACAAACAAGAAATTGAAAATTTTAAACCTTTATTGAGTTTATCACATGAATATAATGTATTAGAGTATTGCAATCAAGACAGTGTTATAGATAAAGATTGTTATGTTTGTCCTATTTAAAAATACCAATTGATTTAGCATAATTCATATTGGGAGTATCAATGTGTGGTTTTTTTGCTTTTTGTATGGCAGCAGGTTTACCAAATATTTGAGTATTTTTAAAATAATCCACAATATCTGAAACGTCATATTTGTAGGGAGAAAAACGACCATTTTCATATGGTACGAAAATAATTTTCCATTCAAATAAAACTGCAACAATATAATATGCCATAGATTGGGCGACAACATATAGATCGATTTTTGATCTATGTATATCATTACCTTCTGCACGATTAAGCATCCTCATTTTATTCTGTATAGGGTTAGTTTCAATTAAAACAACTCCTTTTTGCATCATGAAATAACATAACGTTGGCTCATTAATAAATTGTGATATTTTACGTAAGCATGTAGAGACCCATTTTTGAGGCTTATCATATATTGGGTCGACAAGTTCCATTATAACTTCCCACAAAGGGTTATCGATGGGGCCTCTATCTCCAATACAATCATCTAATCTAAGTATTTCTAATGCTGCATGTAAGCCTGCGATTTGGCATGGAGAATGTGATTTACCACCAAAAGTACCCAAATCACCACGCGATAGAGTTCGGTATCCAAGATTTGATAATTTCGAAGCAAGTGTAGTTTTACCAACGCATGCAGTTCCCGTTATAAATTTAATTGGATCTGTTACTTTAATACGTTTACCAAAATAACATTCAGCAACATGTTTCAATGGGGAAGTATTGAAATTAGAACATTCTTTTTCCAATTCATTTGTCCATCGGTTACTACGTAATGCATAGTATACTCTTTCAAAATGTTGCCTCATCGTAATTGGTATTATGAATGGGAATCTATCATCGCATCCAACATTTTCAGGTCGAAGATATTTTGTGAATATTTTTAAACTAGTTTTTATAAAAGGTATTTTGTTGTAAACCAAAATTGGTGTTTGTGTAATTTCTTGCTTAATGAGCTCGGTAAATCGACCTAGATGTGGGAAATAAGTAATAAATTCATCATAAGAATCCCACATTAGAACAAACGAAACTGTAGCATGAAAAAAGCACTCATATTTTGGATTTTTAAGAGTATCATAGGTTACTAATTTATGGTCTAGATGTGTTTGTAGATGTTTGTAATGTATCAGCGTAGGTGTTATAGTATCGACAAATAGTGTATTAATATTAGTATTGATAGGGTCAAAGAATTCAAATTGTTTAATTATCCACGGTATTCCATATTCGTCGTCATCACTGTTTGTTTTGTTGTCAATAAAGTAGTTGAAATTTGATTTTGAAATTTTACACTTTTTTATAAAAGGCTCAACTTCAGAGCATTGTTGATATTTTCTTTTTAAAATGAATTCTCGTAATATATTTCGGTTGTGTAAACTAATATTATCAGTTGTGGTACTCATCATAATAATACTGTTAGTATTTAAACCTGCAGTCATAAAGCCAATTATATACCATAGTTTTATCGATTCAAAATATAATTTAGACATGCGCGCTACTGAATTCAAAAACAAAACTTTATATTTTAGAAGTGGTAATTCTAAACTTTTGGTATGGTTTATAGGTGGTTCATTTATATTTTCACAAAGAGATCAAGTATATGGTTTCCTAAATAAATTATTTGATAAAATTGGACATGAATTTGATATTTTAACATTTCAGTATCCTGTTAGATTTAAATATACATTACAACAATCAATGCTTGCTATAAATGATATTTTGAAAGATTATATTCTTCAATATGATGAACATTATGCAGGTTCAATGTCTGCTGGTACTTTATTGCTTGGTGCTTTTTGCCAAAAAGAAAAATCAGTAAAAGTTGCAAAAGATATTGGAGTACCTCAAATTGGATTACAATTTAAAAAGCTTATTTCAATTTGTGGACTATTTGAACCAGAATTTAATTCTAGTTTACTCAATGGCATTTTCAAGTTTTATATCGCTAGAGGTACTCCAGGTATAAAATATTATAGTTTTTATAATCTTTCTCCAGATAAATTGGTTATTGGGAGTGTTTCTGATTTTCTATATCAGCAAACACTTAAATTTATATCTACGGAAAAATGTACATTTCGTATCTTTACTAACCCACAGCTAGGTCATGTTTTTTGCAAATTATTAAACTACGCAGAATCTTTAGATACAATAGATATGATATCGAAATTTTTAGTATAAATAAATATGATTTTTATATACAGTCACTATTCAAAATGAGTTATTTGAAGCAAGTGTTTAGTGTAAACAAACTTTCCAGTTGTAACCCTACATTGGGTGATGTATCTCTTCAGTCAGTGCAACAAAGTTTTTTCGACAATGACCAACTACAAACCGTAAAATTTTCAAATTTTGATGGATTTGAAAATGATAATGCCTTTTTTTCTGAATCGATGAAAATCCCAATATCACCTAATGTTGGGTTGTTTGAATTGTATTGTTTTAAAAAATACGATAATGTCTCTTTTAAAGCGCCTAAATATAAAGTAACAAAACATGGAAAATATTCATATACTCCTGGTCAGTTTGAAGTAAATATATGTATTCCACCAAATGAAAAATTTTGCGTAAGTACTGGATATGTTTTGTCTATACCGCCTCATGGAACAAAAAAAGATGCAGATGGTAGAATTACATATGTAAAACAAAGATTAGTTTTGGTACCCAATATTATTGCTTATGGTGCTGATGGTGCTTTAGTTGAAAAATTTTTACCTCTAACTTGCGGATACGATCAATCTGATGATGGTGAATTTAAAATTTGTGGTTACAGTGGATCTGGTGTAAACAAACTAACAGCTGTTTTGAGATGGTATTATGTAGGTGATATTGAATCTAGTTTATCTGTTTTGGATGACGAAGAAGGTGGAGCTGCTATAATAAAGCGTAAAGACACTGCGCTTTCTCGAGCAATAAAAAATCTGAATCGTAAATTTTACGCAGACTCGTTGACTGTATCAGATAAAGATGTATTGTTTGAATGTTTTTGTAGAAAAACTGGAATGAAGTTGGAAAAGCAAAAATTATTGATTCGTGATAATAAATTTTTGCTATTGTCTCGTAAAAGAGAATGGTTTGATGAAAGTATAATAACTACTCCTGGGGTAGTAAGTATTGACGATGGTGTAATTGTCGTACCTAATGTTATTGGTGATCCTAGAGATAACACACATGGCATAGTTTTTATAACTAATAGATGTATGGCTATATCGCTGTCTGTTGATATTGGGGAACCAAAGGCTAGGAGTTTGAAAATATTGAATGGATTTTTTTCTAATGATCCAAACTACAAAAGTAAACTGCGATGCATGAAACGACTTGTTGGCTGCGTTGGTGATTTATACAAACAAAAAGGTATTATATCGAATTATCATGCTGATAATTTTGGTTATGATCCTGATGTTCTGCTAACTATATACGATCTTACTGGAGAGTTGGATATTGATAAAAGTAATTTTGAAGACGAATATAAATCATTGCCTGATAATTGGAAAGCGTCAAATAAGCCTTCGAAATCGGAGACTATTTATACTGCTTTGGAAGTTATGAGTGAGATGCTTGCTTCCCGTAAGCGTAAAATAGAGGATGATGATCCTATTGACTGCAAAAAAACAAAATAATGTCTGCATTATTTGGATACAATTATGAATTAAATTTATTTGAAGAATATGGAATTGATACAAGATCCTTTAATAAAAATATTCGAGTTAAAACAAGTTCTGACTATCAATCTGTTTTGTTTTTATTGCTAGAGTGTGAAAAAAAAATACCAAATTTTATGCCTGATTATAGAAATCATTGTACTTTATATGCTAATTATACAGATAAATCAATTCTTATATGCCGTAGTGAAACAACACGAATATTAACAGATATTGATGCTTTTATTGAATATACACATATTACGCCAATTATATCTAGAAATAATCATTGCGGTGATTGGTCTGTAAGCTTTGATAAAATATCATATTCTAATAAAAAACCTGATAGTTTTTCAGAATTTACATGTATTTGTGAAGGTGAGTGGTGGTATTTTGATAAAGGTGTATGCATAGTTGGTACAAAAACATTTAATCCTAATTTGACTCCTAATACAAATAAATATTGTTTCATTTATTACGAATTACATCCTAAATATAAAGATTTGCTTAAAAAAAAACAATGCATTTGGCCACCAGCTATTCGAAAGCAGCCGATATTACGAATACCTTCTATAACTGAAAAAAAAGATGAAACTAAAAATGAACCCAATCTAGATTCTGAATTTGATAAGTATTTTAATGACGTGGTTGAAGGTAAAGTTACTGCATTGGATAAAGCCAAAATGAGTAAATTTTCAGTGCTTAGAATTAAAGCTCTAACATTAGCGTTTTATTCACGAACAGTTGACCCAAATGAAACAGAACACGATTTTAATATAATTGATTATTCTGCTTTTTACGCAGATAATGCTTTATATAATATTGCCGTAAAATATTATAAAACAATTTATATGAGTTTAAAAGACATTAATTGTATTGAAATTTGTAAAGGTACTCGAGTTTCAAAATTTTGTATTACAAATCGTAGGAATTTAATAAATGAGTTATTAATTAACCCAAAACAAAAAAATGATTTAGAATGTTTAATTTTAGCATATATTAAAAAAGCTGGTTTGTATTATGATGAGTTTTCTGATTTTTTACCAATAGATGAATATATAAAAAATAAAAAAGGAGATTATGCCATTGAATTACAAATGCTGAATATACCTAAAACACAAGACTTGTATTATTTAATGGACGAGTTATTTAAATATCGTTTAGGGTTAGAATTTGTAGATTTAGCTATAAATATAGTAGCTTTATCTAACCTTAATACAAAATTAGGTGTTATAAAAAAAATACAACAAATAATTGGTATTGTTTTAAAAAGTTATATAATATGAATCCTATAGCTATAAAGCCTACTAATCCATTATCACCAATTTCAATAACTAAACCAACACAGACAGAACCAGAGCTTGAAGAAGAAACAAAAACAGATCATGTTGTACCATCATCTTATTGGTTTGCTTGTAGAGCAAGAGAAATATCTGAGTTACAATGTATAAATTATTTTATCCCTTTTAGTCATCCCTTATAATAGTAGATCACAATGAAATTTTCAATTCTTTTGGTCTTGTCGCTTATTGCTTATTCTCAAGCATTCAACCTAATAGGATCGTTGAGATCTTTGTTTTCAGACTCTATAAATGTTATTGATGAATCTTATAAATTATTTGGGGATGTGGAAAAAAATATTGGTAATTCTGAGCTTATAGATGAAACTCGAAGTTATTTTACAAATTTAATTAATAAATTAGGTTTAGATATTGGAGCTCCATATGATTTACCTATTGTTGAAAACTTTGAAAATAAATCGACATATGATTACATAATTGTAGGAGCAGGGTCTGCAGGTTCAGTATTAGCATATAGATTGAGTTCTGCTGGGCATAAAGTTCTTTTACTAGAATCTGGAGGAAAAGAGGATTACATAAATACAATTCCTCTATTTGCATTTCTACTACAAAAATCACCTCTTTATGATTGGGCTTATTCTTCTACGCCGCAAAAAAATGCAGCAAATGGTTTAGTAGACAAAAAAATACCAATACCAAGAGGTCGTGTTGTAGGCGGTAGTTCGTCTATAAATTTTATGCTATATGTAAGAGGTAACCCAGAAGATTATAACAATTGGGCAGTTGAATGTGGCGAAGGATGGAATTTTGAAAATATGAAGCAGCAATTTGCTAAAATGGAAAATTACTTGGGTGTTAGTGAGGTGTATGGTAGCGAAGGTATGCTACCTATTAGAGAATTACCTTATAAATTTGGAGTCGATGAGTTGTTCTTGAAAGCTTGTAAAAAACATAATTTATCTATAAGCGATTACAATGATTACAAAAACCAAAATTCATTTGATTTTGCAAAATTCACAATAGATGGTGATGGCCGTAGATGTTCAACTGGATGTGCATACCTTTCTAAATCTAATTTCGAAAATTTAGACATTGTTTTATATTCTAGAGCTTTAGAAGTTATTATAAACGAAGGTGTAGCTAGAGGAGTAAAATTTGTACATTCAGGCAAACTATATTCCGCTTTTGCAGATAATGTAATTTTATCAGCAGGCGCTATAGATACGCCAAAACTACTGATGCTATCAGGTATTGGTCCTAAAGATGAATTAGAGGAATTAGGTATCGAAGTCAAAGTAGATTTACCAGGTGTAGGTAAAAATTTACAAGATCATCCTTTTGCAATGATGCTTTACGAAGCTCCAAAGGATACATCTTTTGTGTATTCTAGATTATTTCAGTTTCTTACTGATATTGGGAAATATGTATTAAATGGAGGCGTTGGACCACTATCCACACCTGGTTGCAATACTATCGGCTTTTGGAAATCGTCTTTTGCTAATGGAAGTGTACCTGATATACAGATCCATCAGCTAAGTTATATACCTGGAGGTGCGTTTCCAAATATTGCATTAGGGTATATATTAAATACAAATCAAGATATATTACTTGATTACTTTAAGCCTTATAGTTTTGAGGATGGGACAGTATTTGCGGTAACTCTTGTTAATCCAGAATCTAGAGGTTCTATAAAATTAGCATCTAAAAATTATTTAGAAGATCCAATTATTGATTATAATTTACTAAATAATAATACAAATGATTTGAATCGAATGCTAGATGGTGTAAAACTTATTATAAATATAACTAAAGATATAGAAGGATTTAAACAATTTTCATCTCCTTTAGTTGGCTGTGACTTGTTTGATTTTAATTCAGATGATTATTTGAAATGTTTAATACAGACATTAACTTTCACAATATACCATCCTGTAGGTACAGCAAAAATGGGAGATCCTAAAAAAGACCCTATGGTTGTAGTAGATTCTACAACATTGAATGTAGTTGGTGTTTCTAATTTAAAAGTTGTAGATGCATCATTAATGCCAAAAATAACAACTGGGAATACAAATGCACCTACTATAGCTATTGCGGAACGAGCTTTTGAAATTTTATCAGGATACAAAATATATCATCGTGATGAATTATAAATAATTATGTTACTCTTTGATAGGTGGCAATACTTCTGTATTCGGGAGTAATATGAGAGAGCAATATTTTTTTCATTATATAAAGAGCAGTTCAAGTCGCCGCGACCTATTATATATAATATATAAGTCTAATATAGATGTAGTAATATAAGGTAAATACTTAGACTTATATATCAGCCCACCTACTACTATGGAAAATAATAAGGAAAGTGGGTGGAGCGCGAGCACTATTTTGTGGATTTTGCTGAATCTGGCCGAAAGTTTTTGAGAGAAATTCATTTTTTTTCATTTTGTAATTTTAGATAGACAGAGAATAGACAGATATTTAGTAAGTAGATGATAATATTAGAGAGTGAAAAATATTTTCAAGAAACAATAATTTGTATAAAAAGATGTTTTATGCTTATGAACTATGCTCAGTTCCAAACTGTTATCCTACATAATATGTTCAACGAGCCTGAGCCTATGGATTGGTGTTATACACCCGATACTAGCATTCAAGAAGCTACTGCTAACAATAAACCAATAATTGGATATAGAACGTTCGATGAAAAAAATGGTGCCGCAATTTCTAATTCTCATATATTTGACGAACCAGAACCTATGGATTGGAGTTATACACCCGATACTACTGTTGACAATAAGCCAATAATTGGATATAAAGGTCTCGATGAGAAAAATAATTCGTATATATTTGACGAACCAGAATCCATGGATTGGTGTTATGCACCCGATACTACTGTTGATAATAAGCCAATAATGAATACAACCGCTACTTCTGTTAATAAAAACAAACAATATACTGGCCTCTTTAAAAAATATGGCAATCCTTCGAATCTCAATGATGTGGCAATTTATAACTCGTCTAAGGGTTACTATGGTTTTTATAATACGATTGGCAATCCTTCGAATCTCAATGATGCGACAAATTCTAATCATAATAATTTTTTTACAGATTATTATAGAAACATCGAATCTAAATGGTGTCGCAAATAATAATTTTTTTAACTATCATTTTCATTTCTTTGTTCAAAATTTGATATCATCGTTTCTCTATCTGCAATATCCAAACGAGCTACTGAGTTATTATACATCTCTGTTAATGCAACTACACTAGGTAAATGAGGATAATATTTATCTATAGTTCGTTTTAATAATCTATTTGTCGATATATTATCATAATTCTCTTTGGGTTCTTCTGTAATTTGATCTCTAAATTGAAGTATTTGCTGTATTAATGTTGGTAAATAATCAATTATTGCTTGATCTATATCGAGTTGATCTAAAATAATAATTTTATCTTGTTCAATTGGTTCGTTTTTTATTTCCTCTTTATCACTTTCTTTAATATTTGTATTAACGAATAATGAGTCTGGTAAAGGTTTGAATATTGATCTTTTTTCATTAGTTTTCCTCTTTTTTTGTGGAGGAGAAGAATCTTTTGTATTTACTTTTTTCACCCCATTAGCCCCATTATTAGTATTGATTTCAGGTTCACTATTATCTATAGTTAATCCTCTAAAATCTGGGAAATCGTTTGGTAAAACTGTTATATACATAAATACAGTGTTCATAGGTAATTTATTTAATATACTGTCAAATGCAGCTATTTCATAATTGGCATTTTGTTCTGAAGGCGGTATCTTATAATAGATATTATTGAAAATAGTGTTTTCTGGTCGCCTTTGTCTCGCTCGATCATCGTTATTTATTCTTTTTACTAAAAGTCTTGCACCATAGACATTATTAAGTGCCAATTGTAAATTCATTGTTATAATAGTGAATAACTATATATACTAATATGATCAACGAAGAGTTTTTACAACAACCAATCTCTAAAGATGATGAGCTCTACTGTAATATGGATGATGATGGAGTTGAGATTATTGTTAATGAAATGAATTCTCTCGCTTTTGATCCAAGTACGCAACTTAGCAAAGAAGTTAATCAATTGATTTCTAAATCTGTAGATTTGAATTTACAAAAAGTTGTGGCAATGTTTATTAGTGGGTATGGATTAGTTCTTGTAGATGAAAATGAAGTTAATGTATCTTCACAATTAAAAAATGCTGTTTGGTCTCCAGAAAAACCAGCACAAACACAAAGTATTGCTTATGTTAACTATAATCCTGTATTGAATGTTGAATGTTTTAATGATCTACTAAAAAAGCGGACTCATGTGTTGCGAGATATGAGGGGTACGTTTGCTGTATTTGGTGCGCATTATCAAAAAATACCTATAATACCAGCTAAAATTGAGAATTTTAAAAACCATTATACTACTAAACGAAATAATATCATTTACTTTTATGATGAATTTTCATTATTAATTGTAAAAGATGGCCAAGTGGTTGATGGAGCAATACATGGTAATTTTGGTAATATACGAGCTTTAGTTGAAAATTATAAACCCCAGCGTATAATTTATAAATCTACACCAGGTGATTCTTTGGATACATTTATGAAATGCAAGATACAACCATTCTATGATGCATTTCATGGTTTATTATACCCCGTTAATTGTTTTGATAATTTCCTAACTGTATCTTATTGTAGAAGAACTCTCAACTTTTGTTCAGTCTGTAGAGCTATGCAAACATTAATTGGATATGCTCAAAGGCCTGATTTTCAAATACAACAAGAAATTACTCCTCGATACAATACGCATACTTGGCGTAATTTTAAAAATAAAAATAGGATAAATAATCGCGTTCATGCTTATAATAAACGTAATGACAAACATTCTAATATTGTAAAAAATATGAATTTTAATAAATCTGTTTAATTATTCAATAACATATTCTCAATTTGATTATCATGTTCCAAAATTTCATTAGGTATAACGAAGGAATCTATTGGTGGTATTTTCCTTTTCCTTTTATTAGACTCTTCTTTTGTTTCTAAAATAAGGTTAAATAAACCTATTATATCTATACTATACATATTTTCTTTAATTTTTCTTTTTAAAACAGAATCATCAGGTAAGTTTTTATTTAAAATATCAATCAGTTTAGCTAATGTTTTATCATTTTCTTCAATTAATTTCTTTGCTTTATTTAAAATATTTTTATTATATGAGCTTAATTCATTGGGATCAATAAATTTAGATTCATTTAAATTAGCAATTTCTTGTTTTAACTTGGAATATTTATTTACTAATATATAATACTTATTTTTATTTTGTGTCAATTTATTTTGTATATTCTCTAATTTAGAATTGCTTATTTTTATATTATTTTTTTCTTTATTTAGCTCATATTCTAAATTAAATATTTTTACATTTGATGAATCTAAATCCTTTTTTGCATTTTCTAGTTGTTCTATATAATATTTTTGGTTATTTTTAAATTCATTACGCTCTAAATTTGCTTTATTTAATTGAGATTTACATTCTTCTAACTCAGATTTACGTATTGAGTTATTCAGTAAATCTTCATTTTTTGCAATTATGTCTTGTAAATTAGAAATTTTATTTTCCAAAGTTTTAATTTTTTCATTATTATTATATATTTGTTTATTTAAATCATTTTCTATACGCATAAATTTCTCTTTCTCTTCGTTGTAGTTTTTCAAAGATACTTCTAAACATTCAATATGTTTTTTAGAAGCATCAAGTTCAGCTTTTATAGTATTTATATTTTCATTTTTTCTTATAATCTCTTCTAATACTTGTACTTTAGTTTTACAAATATGTATCATTTCATCACATTGAAAATTCACATGTTTATCACTTAATAATAATAAAAGACGTTTTACATTATTTATAAATAAATTTATTGATTCTACTTTATTATACTTTGTATTTAAATTGCGAATGTTGGATAAACCTTGCGGATAATCTGATAATAGAGTTTCTAAAAGACTCATATCTATAACATATATATATACTATCATAAATACAATCTACTTACTACTCTTTATAATTCTATGTCTATTTACTGTCTATTTAAAATTAAAAAATCAAAAAAATGAATTTCTCTCAAAAAACTTTTGGCCAGATCCAGGAAAATCTACAAAATAGTGCTCGCGCTCCACCCACTTTCCTTATTATTTTCCATAGTAGTAGGTGGGCTGATATATAAGTCTAAGTATTTACCTTATATTATTACAACTATATTAGACTTATATATTATATATAATAGGCAGCCGCGACTTGAACTGCTGTTTATATACTAGAAAATGTAGCTCCCTCATGTAGCTCCCGAATTATAGAATATGTCGCCATCTATATCTAGGGTATAATAGGCATGCGACTACTTTGTAGATATTCTGCATTTGATCTATTAGTAGCGATGTCAAAATCAGCCTCTTCAGGAAGATTATCTGGTATAGCATCTATAAGTTTCACAATATCGTCTGTATAACTATCAAAATATTGAGCCCATACAGTGAGTATTTTTTTTAATTGAACTGGTTCATTAATTAGATTTTGTTTATTTTTATTAACAAGCTTTTGTGCAAACTCAAATAAATTTATATCAGATTTCTTTCTTTTTGCTGGATTAGTATCTATAGGAGGATCGCTTTGTTTTCTTATTTCAGATTCTAATCTTCGTTTTTCTTTTGCATACTCTTCTTGTAACTCACTTAATTTTTTTGATAATTTAATTACTTCTTCAGCACTTGATTCTCTTATAATTTGTTCGTAAATTTTAATCTGTTCATTTTTTTGTTTAATCATATTCAAGCAAATAGTTGAAGATGTTGGATCGTTTAAGGCAGAAATTAAATGATAAATTTTTCTAGTAAATATTGTATAAGCATCATCTTTATTATATTTCAAAAACAAATTAACAAGTACTGGGGTTAACGCTGGATATTTTTGTAAGTAATCCATGACTATTTATACAATACAATACAAATCACCAATTCTTTCTTGAACACCGTAGTAGATATCAGTAGCTACGCGTTTGTAGTATAATGGACATGGCTCGCATTGTAGAATTTTGCGAAAATTTACAATACTATACTTTTTCAAAGCAGAAATATTGCAAGTTTTTTCATGCTGGCATTTCAATCGAGTGGATCTTTTGGATTCAAAATGGCAGAGTTTCATTTGGTAGTTTTTAAACATTGAAGATATGAATAAACCATCAAAAGCATCCATACAGTATGACATATATTGTTGAAAATTAAGGGTGGAATTAGACACATAGCATGAATTATCGGCATTTTTATATTTTCGTATATACGGATCCAATGATGGGTAACAAGTAAGTTGGTTGTTTTTTTTAAAACATTTAGGTATTGGTCTTGGCCTAGCCAAGGTACAACAAAATAAACAGAGTAAAATAATAAACTTCATTTTGATCGTACTTTAAGCAAACATTAGCTTTCTTTATATAGTAATGATGGAGAGTTTTACAATCCACGAGAGAGTCAATAGGCGTGTAAAAAAGCATATAAGATATGAAATTGGTCTTTGTTTTATGCTTATTGTAGCAGTAACTATAAGTGTTACCGTTATATTAATTAAAGAAAAAAATAAAAAAAGTGATTATAAAGTAATAAATTCCCCCACGGGTATGATTCGTGGGTTGGAAACTAAAAATGATTATCGGTTTCTAGGAGTACCTTATGCCGAGCCACCAAAAAGATTTCATTTAGCTACACCCAAAAAACCTTGGTCTGGTGTATTAAATGCTTTTAGTTTTGGAGATTCATGTGTTCAGTTTAATTTACCGCCAAATGAAACAATGAGTGAGAATTGTTTATATCTTAATATCTATGTTGGTAAAAATAATCTAGAATTTAATTCATCTCTCCCAGTTATGATTTGGATACATGGTGGGTCTTTGAATACAGGCTCTGGATCAAGATTCTTTATAAATCCACCTCAAACATTTCTAGATAATGTTATATTGGTGACAATAAATTATAGACTAAATGCGTTTGGTTTCATGTATATGGGTCCAAATACTCCAATTAAACCAAATATAGGTCTTCAGGATCAATTAATTGCAATAGAATGGGTTGAGAATAATATTGCTAGTTTTGGTGGTAACCCTAAACTAATAACTTTATTTGGAGAATCGGCAGGTTCTATGAGTGTCTCCGCCCATTTGATATCACCCAAATCATCTAGTCATTTTCATCGAGCTATATTACAATCAGGCACTATTTTGTTTCCTAGTGAAGATACAAATTTGCAGTTATTTCGAGCTAATGAAATTTTATTAAAAACAGGATGTTTAAATGTTAGTTGTTTAGAGCAATTGGATTATAAAGATATACTGTATGCACAAGATCCTACTAAAAATATCCAATTTAGGTGGTGGTTTGGAGATGATGACTTTTTACCTAAATCTAAAGAACAGCTATTGTCTGAACTAAATGTAACTAGTCATGAAGTTTTTGTAGGTGTAGTAAATAATGAATTTAGTATGTTTATGCCTTATTTGAATGATACATTATTTGATTTTATAAATAATGATTTTACGGAGTTGGATAGTAATTTGACTACAGATATTTTATCGCTATTGATAAAGCGTGAAAAAATTGACAATTATAGAATAAATTATTCCAACAATATTGATATGATTCAAGAAATTTACAGTAATTTTATAATAACATGTCCAACTATAATACTTGGTAGTTATTTTCCATATGCTATAGGTTATATATTGACACAAAAACCAGCAATAAATCCTTTAAATAACGCTTGTCAGATGAGTAACTGGATGGGTGTATGTCATGGAGATGATTTAATTTATTTACAAGGATTACCGATCGATGATGCAAATTACCCAGTTGCTGATCGTATTTTATCTCAGATAATGATAAATAAATGGATTAATTTTGCAGTATGGGGTGATTTGAATATTGATCGTGGTGGTTGGCCTAGATTAAAACATGATCGAGCTTTATTGGAATTTAACTATCAGAGCATGTATAATCGTGATTATAAGCAGATAGAATATTGTTTTGAACATTTTGATTCAATGAAAAATGATATAAATGACCAGTTTTTTAATAAATTCTGCTGATATATTTTTTTGTTTAACATGTATCATCAAATAAAGATGCCGTTGGTCTATATTCGATATTTTCTTTAGATTTAGTAATGTATCTTATCGCACATAAAACTAAAGGCGTGGCAACACAATCAGGATTGTCTGTATATTTAAGCACTATTGATTTATTTTCTAGTTCAAACATGTATGAATCTGAAGAAGGTTCGTATTTTAAAATTAGTGTGTGCGGTGAGTAAGTATAACTATCAGTTGTTCTGTTTCTTATACAGCTTGGTTTAACGTGCCAAAACAATATTTTATGTAAATTAGGCAGCAGTTTTACATCTACTGTGGAAAGTTCACCATTTCTATCTTTTACAAATAGCATTACATCTGGCTCGTTGAGCCAACTACCAATTAGACAGTTGTCTAAAAAACGACTATTGCTTAAACCCACAGAACAGGTGAGTGCATTACATAATTTAATTGTATCTATATTATTAAATTTACTCTTTATTTCATTGGCAAAGTTATTTATTTGATCTAATATATAAACACCACTTGGATTTATAAACAGTGGAATTCTTAATGAATTGTATGAAGTGCAATATATTTCAATTCGACTAGTGTTATTGTTTTCTCCATCAGTGTAATCGCAACGTTTGGCAAATAAACCAAACCATTGCAAATGTTCATTACAGATATACGGTGATACTTGGTTATAGCAAGGCGATACATCTTTAAAGGGACATTGCAATATAGCAGATTTTGTGATTGAAGCGCAACTAAACATTTTGAAATAACTACTATTTCTACAATGGGTATAGACAATGGTTCTTTATTGATATCCAATATACAAGGCTTGTACAAGAATAATCCAAATCGATATTCGATTTATGTAGATGGTGAATTGATGCGTTATAAAGGAATATGTAATAATAATTCTGTTAATAATCCTGAACTCTCAATAGCGCAAATATCAATAATTGCTTTAAAAAAAGTAATTAGTGATGTAGAGTCTCACCTTCGCAAACAAGCAACATCAGTATACATACATATGGATGGTTTGCGTGTATCGAATAAACAAATTAGGAATTCAGTGTTGTGTAGTAAAGGGGTTGTTTTGAATAACTCTCTTATTCGTAAATATTTCTCAACAATATGTATTGAGAATAATTACACAGTGGTTGAAAATGGAGAAGCCGAATTACAAATGTATTTGAATCGAGATAAGACTAACGATCTAAATGTATTTATTACAGCAGACTCAGATTTAATTGCTATATGCTACGATCATATCCCTAAAATTAATTTAGAAAAACAAAAATTTGATTTTAAAATAATAAACACTACCCAAGATAGTCTATTTTATTCAACAACTGGTGGTAGAAACATACAAGATATAAACTATACATACAAAAATGATCTTAATATAACGGATTCTGCAGTTTGGGTGAATATTTCAAATTTGAAAAGTTTAAAATTTATAGGGTTGGATTATCTAAATGGTTTAGTTTATACATTAGAACCTGATATTTTTAGAACTTTTGTAGCTTTATGTGGTACTGATTTTACAAAATCGGAATCAAGCTGTGTACTTACTAAAAGTATGATGAGTTCTATAATCGACTCTATTAAAACTAATTCGCATGATGTGTCTCTTTTAAATGAGCTTAGACATACAAATGAAATTGTTTTAGGATTATTATGGCTTTGTTTTCGAAGTAATAGATCCGTAAGATTAGGTGTATTAACTTGTTTAGAAAAACCAAATATGGATGATTTTATAATTAGTATAGTTACATATATCACATATATAACTACAGGACAAATGCCTACTGTAAATTATTCAAAACCTAATAACAAGGCTGTACTACGACATTACTTAACTAAAATGATTGGTAGTTCCGATTTAAAAATATTAAATTTGGTAAATTTCTGTAAACAAAATGATTTATCATATGTTCTTTCCAATTGTGTTAATTGATTTGTTCTCTATTAATAAATAAACCCTCGCTGGATAATTTGCTGTAATTTGGATGTTCGATTATTTCATTTTCATTTTTAGTTAAAATCAAATCTATAGATGATACTTGATTGCCTTCTCGTGTAAATTGCTCAGGAGGACATGGTGGTAATGAGCCTACTTGATCAATTGTTGAATACAATGAAAAACATTTATATGGTATTGTTATTTTCATTTTTTTCTTATCAATTATTTGTTCAGAATACTGTATACTAGAACACTGGCTTTTAATGTTATCTGGATACATATGTTTTACTCTAGTTACTTCTTCGTCTCCACAAACACATTCATAATCACTAGCATCTTTATTAAATTTTGTAATAATATCGGGATGAGCATTATATATTAGATTAGCACAATAATTAACTATAGGATGGAATCTATCATGTGGGTTTTCTATAAAATAATTCCCTTTATCATCTATACCTTCAAATTTACATCTATATCTCAAGCTACCGTCTGATGCTATCTCATCAACATCCATTATATATGAATTTAATGTCATTGGGTTTACAGGTTCGTTTTTCTCATAATCCCACAAAATATTGCGTGGATCATATATATTTTTATCATTACATGCAATTATTGTGTTTCCAGTAGGTCCACCAAATAACCTTGGGTTTTTTGGTCTACAAACTACTGAATTTATGGTCATAAGAACATGCGTAGTTTTTGTATTACATTCGGGTCTAGGCCCAATATGACAGTGGGCTCCTGGTTTTAATGTTTTATTTTCAAAAGCATATAATTCATCATCTAATACTGTAATTACTTTAGCACTGCTATTTGCACAAAGTTTTATACAATCGTAATCTTTATAATTATTTTCAGATCGACCGATATATACTGGACCTTGTCCGCATTTATTGGCTTGTGTAACTTGAATATTTGTACTTATAATGTTTAAATTAGGTATATTATTTATACCAGATCCATCCATTAAAGAATGTATAGGATGATTTGTTAAACGTCTAGCTGTTTCCTCTAAATCAGAGGTTATTGTATTTTCATCATATTTATAGTAATAAAAACTATATAATTGAATAATAATTAAACATAGACAAAGAATCATAAATAGTGTCTTTACAAGTATCATGGCTAATATACAGGAGGCCTTCCAGCGAGCAGCACTATATGAAATGTGTAGAAAGCACCCTACATTGAAGCTACTAGATCTTAAAAATTTAAATAATGAATCCTTACAAAATTTACTTAATATGAATAATCATCTGAATGCAAAAGAAGTTCCAATATTGATGAGTAAAATGGTTGTTAAGTTTGGTCTCAATTTTGCATGCAAAAAATTCCCATCACTTGGTACTTATGTAAATCCTGAAGATTTACTTGTTCGTGTTGAAGATGATGAAAGACAATGCCTACATAATTCACAAAAAAGTAGTACACCCGCATCTATCGTCTTTGTTGTATGTAAAAATATGGTTATAAGTTTATGTGGTAAATCATTAAATGAATTTAAAAATAAATTTGAGGATTTTATACCTGAAGAAAATATAATAAGTGTCGAAAATGAAAATAAATCAAAATTTCCAAATTTTAAAGCTAATGGGAATCTAACAACAGAGCAAATTAATGAAAAACTAGCTCAAGATCATAAAGATAGACGTAGTAATAGTAGATTAAGTTTATTAATGAGTAAATATAGAAATATAAATAGTACTGATGAGATGTTCTATCATAAAAGAAAAGAAGCAGATTTAGATATGAATGTTACACAAAGTGTATCGCAAGAGGGTTCGATAAATCTGGATATAAATAATGCACATGATAACCAACAAGAAGATGTTAATTTGGATATAAATAATCCACAAGAGGGCTCTGATGAATTAGATATACAAGAAAGCTCTACTTTGAGTAGTGATGGTTCGCAAGAGGGCTCTGTACTTGATTTGAGTATAAAAAGCATACGAGACGAGGATACCGATAGTGATTTAACATCATGTACTGATAGTGATGATGATGTCAAATCAGTCGCTGAAGATACTCTGAATGTTACAGAAGATAACTTTATGTCTTTAGTTGCTACTAATGATGACGATGAATGGTGAATTTAATAATTATTTTTATGTAGAAGAGTTTATTATTTATAATAAGTACTGCAAATCAATAATTTTATTTTTAATTTCTTTGGATTTACATAAACATCACGCAGATAAACTACATCCGTGTACTGACAAACGTTTTGTGGAAATTGAAAGTCTACAAGTTGAGTATAATGACAGTAAATTTGGAAATGTTGAATATAAAGCCACTTTTGGAAAAGGATATAGATTACCTAGCATCATATATAATCAACAAACTTGAAGACGATACATTAAAAATACAAGTACGTAGTATATGCAGGTTTTTATTACGGGTTGAAAAAAAAACACTGGATGATTGTATAAAGTTGGTTGATAAAAAATCATTTAAACGATTATTTAATAAATTACTGTTATCTGAGAGTAGATTTCATGATCCGACACCTACTCCATTTGGGCTTGATTTAATTACTGAAATTACTGCAGCTACATTTCAAGAATCTTTGAATGTAAAACATTTCAAAAAAATAAACGAAACAATATGCATGGATGACACATTTGAACGTATTATACCCAATATTAAATACGATATATTATATTCACACCCAGTATATATATGGATTCGATTTCATGCAAAAAATGATATATTAAATAATGCAACTTTAAACAATATGACACTAATACACTTATCCGAGTCGATATATGAGGTTTATTTTTTAAAAACTACAGAATCTATGGATAGATGTAAAATATATAACATCATACGAGATATCGATAATAGTGGTAGTGATGTTATATTTTGTTCTGAACTTTCTTATTTTAAGGCATCTCCAAAACATTATTGTTCGCTACAAGTATTTATGAGTAATTTTATTAAATTTATGTTTTGTTATAAACTTAATAGACTCATATTCGATCCAGATTCATTTCAAGATGATAAAAATTTATTAATATATATGACTTATGGTCATTTATTTTACATGACTGATTATAAAAATAAAGTAATATCGAGTATGCCTCAGGATACGCATGGGCCACTAATTGCGATTTCAGCAGAACGTCCAAAAACAGCACTTGGCAAGTTTTCAAGTAAAAAAAAATACAATATAGTGGGTACTAGGAGTGTGCAGGCAATTGATAAAGGCGTTGATTATGGGGCATCATCAAATTATATCGTAATAAATTCAAAATTGGATTTTGATGACAGTATATGTCTTGATTCAATAATTTAAAGATTTAAGCAAATCTTGTATAGTTTTATTTCCAACTAACTGCTGCATAATTTTTGTGTTTTCATCTATATTTTTACCATTTATCATTTCACGGATAAGTGATATACTTAAAAGTGTAAATTGCAACATCACAACACCAATACTAAATCCTTTTATAAGCTTGTACCAAACTCTCAATGTGTTTTGTTCTTTTCTTTTTAAATAAACTTCCAATTTATCATAAATATGTTGATTATCTTTCTTTATAAGAACATCTTCTACTTTCAACTCTTTATTATCTTGCATTTCTATGTCGATGTTATTTGTTTGTTTTCTACTAAACATTATAGAAAAAGTATTTCTCCTAAAGTATATGGTTTATTTTTTGCAATTAAAACACCAGCAGTTGCTAAAACCGATAGAGTAGGTATTATTTTTTTTATTTTAGAATAAAAAGTTGATTTACGTTTAAACAAAGTTTTTTTTCTATTAATCTTTACTATATTACGATCAAGTCTATTTTTATATTCTTTATATTCTATGTTTTTTGCATTTTCTTTTATATCATCTATCATTGAATTTATAATTAAAAGTTGTTTCATTATAGAGTCTTTTTCAATTTCCATTGTATTAATTTTGTTGTATTTAGATCTATTTCTTAAAGTTCGGTTAAACATGCTTCTCAAAATTAATAATATAAAAGATTTTTTTCACAGCATTTATAATTATATTATAGAAAGTCAATCTATAATACCTCGTGATTTTAATACAACTGATAAATTTATTTTGAGTACAGCATATATATATACTCCATTAGGCAATATAAAACCATTTAATTGCTTTGCTAAAAGAAATCAATTACATGTACATGATGTAGATGAAAATATATATTTTTGTACTGATGCTGAAAAATTAGCTATACAATATATACAGCAATCTATATTTGGTAATAAATATGTACATGAGTTAATAACAACTCTACATGAATGGTTGCCAATCGTAGCGTATAATCAGATAGATATAAAATTTAATAAAAAAAACGTAGAATCTTATTTCTTTCCTCAGCTTGTTTTAAAAATAGATAAAGAACAAACATTGAATTATACTTATATATATAGTACTCCTTTTGAGAAATATACAAATTTAAACATAAACAAATCGACAATAATAATTATGGCTCGTAGGTATAGATCCAGATCACGATCACCATCAACACGCCGTAGGTCAAGATCACGATCATCTTCAGCACCATATAGTACATCGACATCTTCAAGAAGACGTCCAGGTAGACCACGTAGATCTGGCAGACCAACAAACGCGACGTCAACTACATCGACTAAACGACGAACATATAGATCTCGATCTAGGTCACGATCTAGATCCCAAACTCCATATTCGTCAAGATATTAATTCGGATTTGCCCGCGTTCTGATGTAATTATCTGGTTCTATAGCGTTTCTACGCATACCTTCCATTATGATAGAATGATACAAAGCTGTAGAAGAAACTATAGCATCTAAAGTATCTTCATTTAATATTATTTTTGACTCTAAAGGAGCTATATCACGAGCTTCATATCGTTGTTCGTTTAATTTTAAATCTTTTTTCAATTTTTCAATTTTTGCGTTTACACTCATACTTGTCAATTTTTTTAATGGTTCAATATTATCAATATTTAATTTTAGGTTTATTTGATTAATAGATCCTAGTATATTTCTGTGTAAACTAGCTGTCAAAGAACAAAATGAGATCCATGTACTTATAAACCCACTAGGTATATCTGGGTTTTTTTCTTTAAAATCAATTAAGCATGCTCGCGCTTCAGAATTGCTTGGATCTTTAGCCAAAACATTTAATATAGAAGATGTAAGTAATTCGTTTACACATGAAATAGTAGACACTATAGAAAATTCACTTTGTGTCAATTTCATAAATTCAAAAATTGCGTTTTTTAATCTATTGGTATATAGTGTGTCTTTATTCGCCATGTTTACTCAACGTGATTTCTTTGCACGAGACTCTATATTAGAAAGACAAGAAATTTTATACGATGCTATTAAGAACTTAAATAGTACGACTTTTTTAGAAAAGAAAGCAAATGCTATTGCATATACTAAATTAATAGATCCAATAATAACATTAAAAATAAAAAAACAATTACCTCAAATAAATTACATTGTAAATAACGAACAAGAATTGTATAATGAAACTAAAAAAAAACAAATTTATGATTTGATTTTGAATACAAATATAGAACGCGGTGATGTTATGCGTTTACCACTCAAAAAATATATTCCTAAATACAAACCAACACCAATACCTGATTATCCAATACAACCTAATGTAAGTCCATATATTATGTTCTCTTTACATGATTTTGAGCAATTACTATTTAATGGGAAAAGTAAATTCAAATATTACGCAGATACTAAAATATCAGATTATATATATCTCAATATTTTAGAAATGCTTGATGTAGAACATGCTGATGAATTAGAGCATAGGTCTGAATGGCAAGCTAAGTTGGCAACTTTTATAAGACAAACAAATTTCGAACCTTACTACACTAAATTAGCATTTCAAATGGATGTTGTAAAATATAAAGGTATACTCATCGATGTGAGTTTTGTGCCGAAATTGGATATTGAAGCAATTGCACCAATAAAAAATAATTTTAATGACATGGATAATGATATTTTGATTAAATATAGAGATAATCTAGATGTAAATTCAAACAAGCTAATCCCAGTAGAATATATAACTATTTTCTTGACATTCCCTTTTAAAGATGGTTTTTATATATCACCAGATGGCAGATTACATTATTTGGATTTTCCTAAAACCCAAAATATGAGTGCTATGAAAATGATAGAATCTATAGATATACATCATAATTTCGAAGGATCATTAGAAGATTTATCTAGAAATTTACATGTAGATGAATTACAAAAAATCGCAATATATTCGAAAGATATACACTTACAAGGGCTAGCTCTTTTAGCATTGAGACATATGCTTGGTGATATAATTAGTTTTGGGCCATATCGTGTACAGATGCCAACTATAGATGCTGTTTTACGTTGGATAAATTACACAAATTACACAAAAAAACAATTAATATTACCAATATTAGCCGAAACAATGACTATGTATACAAATATACGTCTTGTTAGAGATATAGCTAAGAGTTGTAGTACAAAAAGAGGAGCTGCTTTTATTTGTTCACATTATTTTATTCCGGAATGTGATTACGCTGCTGTATGGAAAAACTGTACAAATAATGCAGAAAAATATGTTTTACTAACTTTAATATTACAGGAATACAATATATATCATTTTAAAAAATATAGGGATTCATTACAAGACATATATTTCCAAAGTGATCCATTCCCATATGAAAACTACAACATAGGTGCTAGGGTATACATAAATAAAGACTTGAGTCAAAAAATACAAAATAATCAAATTGAAATGATCAAATCAACAGATATTATTAAAAATTTAGAATGTAACCCAGATACATGCTTAGAATATTATCAGTTTACAAATCCACAATTAGCAGAACTTGCAGATAATGGAGCTACACAATTGGATGATGATCAATATTCGGCTTTCTTAAGTCTTTGTATTTAACAATCCATACATTTACGCTTACGATTCTGAATATTTTCTTTAGTTTCATCCAAGTCAAATTTTTCAATTTTTTCCAAAATCATTTGAGCTACTCGATCTCCTCTTTTTACTTTAAAGTCCGATTCTCCAAAATTAAACAACAAAATACATACATTATCACGATAATCACTATCAACAACACCAGCACCAACGTCTATGAAATGTTTTTTTGCCAAACCAGATCTTGGAGCAATACGAGCATAACATCCACTTGGTATTTCAAATACCAAATCAGTTTTTATTAAACACTTACCTTTCGTAGGTACAATATAATCATAAGCACTAGCCAGATCATAACCTGCCGAGTGTTCACTATGAGTACTTGGAGCACTAGCATATTCACTTAATTTAAAGTATCGCATCCTCATGGTCCAAAATTATAATTTTAATTAAATTTATAATTTATATTTCTGCTTTATATATATATTAAACGTAATATATATACAATAGATGGCAGTACTTTCTTATCAGCTACTAAGCAACAAGTATGGGAGCTACATGAGGGAGCTACATTTTCTAGTATATAAGCAGCAGTTCAAGTCGCGGCTGCCTATTATATATAATATATAAGTCTAATATAGTTGTAATAATATAAGGTAAATACTTAGACTTATATATCAGCCCACCTACTACTATGGAAAATAATAAGGAAAGTGGGTGGAGCGCGAGCACTATTTTGTAGATTTTCCTGAATCTGGCCAAAAGTTTTTGAGAGAAATGAATTTTTTGATTTTGTAATTTTAGATAGACAGAGAATAGACAGATAAAAAGAAAGAGGTGTAAGACGATTGTTTATAGATATATTTTTTTAGGTATAAAGTGGGTGGAGCGCGAGCACTATTTTGTGGATTTTATTGAATCTGCTGAAAGTTTTTGATAGAAATGATTTATTTTTTCATTTTGTAATTCCAAATAGACAGTAAATAGACATAGAAATAGAAAGAGATGTAAGAAGATTGTTTATAGATATATTTTTTTATGCAAGCATTAGAGTACTAGAGTTTTATTCTTTAACAAAGATCAAACACTTGTAATAAAACCTTACAAAATAGTAATAGGCACTCCAATAACAGTACTTATCATGTCGATATATCTAATATCATTATTGATTTGATTTAATCAAAGAGTAATTTTTTTACTTACATAATATAAAGAGCGATTGATAATTTATTATACTGTTGTATGAAATAATATACTTGGGGTTTAGGGAGAGAGGAGCAACTATGCAGCTGCGTTAATCGAATATAACGCGCTAAATTATTAATAAATAAATAAATTGCATGCTAAAGTTATTCTTTATTAATTCTTGAATAAATATTCTTTCATCATCATTACATCATGATATCGATTTTTTTAGAAAAAACAAATTTCATCAGGTTTATAATTATAATCCTTATCGTTTTCATTGTATTTTTGTACAACAACTTTTGCTGTACTTTCTTCTAAAAGGTGTGGTATTTTGTGTTTAAATGTATCTAATTTAAATAATTTTGGGCAAGGTGGGCAATTCATATCCTCTCTATAACGAACATAATAAAATAGTTGAGCAGCAGGTTTAAAATCACCATTTTCTGTATCAGCCATTCCAAAACATTGATATGTAGTTCTCTCCAATATACCACCTGTTGTTATGAATTTATGACATCCAGCAACGCTACCTCCTTCACCATCTACACATTCGTCCATAGCACCATCGTAATTGATGAAATTTCCAGGAGATCCACATTCATAATCAAGTCCTTTTTTTAAATCATCAACTGTCATATTACTGAATAAATTAAATTCATTGAATTTTTCCAACCAAAAATTGTATTTTTGTTTAACACAATCATTATTGGGCACTGGATATTGTTCAAGTAATTCCTTAAATGAATCAGCTAGAATTTTACCATCCAACGCACCACTATAACCTGCTTTAGATGTATAAATATCAAACACAGGACTAGCCCAATGTTTTCTAGCGAATGATGGTGAAAAAATTGATGAAACAATGAAAAAAACAACAATATATTTCATTTTGAATTACTTTGGTTGAGGTTTGTAAAATAACAATAATGAAACTATTTAGTAAAACAAGTGATTTAGAAAATGAAATGTAGTCCTTATATACCCACTTGATATCAATTTACAACATTATTGTTGCTACGATATTTTGTTTTTTTTCATAGCAAGTAATTAAATGTTTAATTACTTCTTATAAATAATATCTACGTCAAAATATATAATAAAATTATTATCAAAGACTAGATAATAATATATCAGCTAATAAAACAAATACACTAATAACTACACTTTATTACGTAAATTTATAATAAACATATAAAATTGAATATACGTCAAAATATATAATAAAAGTGTTATTAAAGACTAGATAATGATTATCGCAAAAATTAAATATATCAGCAAATGCATTAATAACTACACCTTATTACGTAAATCTATAAGAAAATTAATAAACATATAAATTATCATTAAGATCAAATTTAACGTTATAAACATTATCATCTAAAATATAATAAAAATTAAAGGTAGCTCATATGATAATGCGTAAATTTACAGTCAATATAATTGTATTGCATAATTTTTATATAAAGAACTTGCAAGATTTAATACACACACTTGATAGTTAAAGTAAATCTCAAGTAATTGTAATTCAGTTTCTTGACAAAAATGAATACTTTACCTGATGAAATGTTGTTACATATATTTGATTTTGCAATACAATCTAAACCAGATTACGAAAATGTATCTTTAGTATGTCGACGTTTCTATGATATTTTATCTGTGCCTAAAATTCAAAAAAAAACATCAAAAATTAGTTTTTGGATTAAACCACTTTTAACTGATGTTGATGATTCTTGTATAGCTAAAATGGACGATATACTACCCAACCCAAGACTGTTTGGTAAAAATTGGTTTGTAATCAACGATACCCTCAATTCCCCTTGCTTCAACATAATTGTCGAATCAAATAAAATATCACCTAAAACTCATTGCAACTTGGAACAACAAGATGTTATAAATGTCGACTATAATAATGGATATGTTTCAATATTTGATAAATCTATCAATTTAAACGAGTCTCTTAATGATTTAACTATACACAACAACAATCATTCATTTTCAAACATACATTGCAAATATTGCAAATTCATAGAACTTGCCTACCATACATATAAAAAATTACCTTCTTTCAAAAACAGTCCTTCAATTTATACAATCAATAACAATAAATTACACTCAATCACAAATGTACGTATTGAATTGTTAATTAGATATCTGTATTGGTATGACTACCGTGCCTGAGGCTTTAATAAATTCTAAATTTACCGCAAAAATAACCAATCAAAAACATTTATTTATAGATAACATCTACTATCGCAAATCATAATTTATATCATCTACACGCCCATTTTCTTATTATCTACAAATTTACTATCTAATCTTCTTTCTCTCTTTCTTTTATTCTGTCTATTTTTGGAATTTAATCTTTCTTTTAGATTTCAAAAAATATTTTTTACTATTTAATCTACTTACTCCTCTTTCTAATTCTCTGTCTATTCTCTGTCTATTTAAAATTAAAAAATCAAAAAAATTCATTTCTCCCAAAAACTTTCAGCCAGATTCAGCAAAATCCACAAAATAGTGCTCGCGCTCCACCCACTTTCCTTATTATTTTCCATAGTAGTAGGTGGGCTGATATATAAGTCTAAGTATTTACCTTATATTACTACATCTATATTAGACTTATATATTATATATAATAGGCCGCGGCGACTTGGACTGCTGTTTATATACTAGAAAATGTAGCTCACTCATGTAGCTCCCTAAATTGTAACCTTAGTAACTGATAAGAAAGTGTCGCCATCTGTTGTATATATGTATATTTTGTAAAATTATATATATAGCTACAATTTTAGTTCATTTGTGTTTCATTTTTCAGTAATTATGAATCTTAAAACTATTTCATCTGCTAAATGCTTTGGAGGACAACAGTTTGTCTATTCGCATTACAGTAATGTTCTTAATTGTGAAACTAATTTTTCTTTATATCAACCACCTCAAGCTTTTGGATCAAAAAAAGTGCCTGTTATTTATTTTCTATCAGGTAAACTATATAATTATATAAATGACATATATGATTAATATAAACATTCATTATAGGTTTAGGAGCTTCTGTAAATGAATTTGTACAACAATCCGGATTTCAGAAATATGCATCAAAACATGGAGTTTGTGTTGTTGGACCAGATACATTTCCTCGCGAAGCTTTAACGCCACCAATTACTCGTAATCAAATGGCTGCAATGTATGTTGATGCTGAAACACCAAAATGGAGCGATCATTACAATATGTACAGCTATGTTACAAAGGAATTGATCGAAACAATTGAAACCAACTTTAATTTTGTTGAAAAAAACAACAGATCAATTATGGGCCATAGCATGGGTGGTCATGGAGCATTAATATGCAGTCTTCGTAACCCAGGATTATACAAGTGTTGCTCGGTATTAGCACCTTTATATAATCTAGAAGGTGCTGAAGAATTTATGATAAATCTTATTAAAAGTGAGAATATAAAAAATTGGGATGCTACACATATTATTCGAAAGTATAAAGGCCCTTCGCTAAATTTACTAATAGATCAGGTAATTAATATTAAATGCTAAAATAATTTGAATTTTAATAATATTTTATATTTAAAGGGATCCGATGATTATATACTTGGGATGTTTAGTCCTGAACGTTTCAAAGAAGCTGCATTGGAAAGCAAAACTCCTATTATATTCAATATACGAGAAGGATACGACCATGGGTGGTTATTCATAAAGACTTTTCTTGAAAGCCATTTCAACCATCACGCTGTATTCTTTTAATAAATAAATATTTTATATACGAGTTTGCGTATTTAATGGTGATTTATTGATATTCATATTTTTCATTGCAGTAATAAAAAGATTGTTTTGTAGCTCCATTTTAGAAAGAGCAAATACTATACAAGCTACAATTAACAAAAGCAACCCTAAGATTGGTAAGTTTACTACGGTTGTGACAACACCAAGTCCTAAACAGACTAATCCTACAATGTTTATTATTTTATTTGTGTATACTCGGTTCATAAATGTTTGAGAATCTTGTATAAGACTAGTATTTGTGAATTTTACTCGGGCTGTAGTACCTACTTGAATAGCTTTATTTAAACTGCCTTTTAGGTTAACAGCCGGACCTTTATCTATACGAGAACCTTCTGAATTTACTTGTAAACTGTTGAGATATATCGCAGTATCTGCTAGAGATGATATTTCAATTTGCATAATTTCATCATTTGTAAGCACGGTATTGACTAAATGTTCAAATTCAAAATCAGCACTAGGGTTTTTAAATTCTTGACGCATATTTAATTCTCCATTTTCCATAAATGCTTTCAACATTTCAGGTGTCTGTAAATTATTGTAGCCATATGGATCCCATTTAGATAATATCGCATTGAATATTTGGAATGCAAAAAGAACCCACCCAATTACAGATACAGCTGATACTAAAACTCTAGATATACTTAAAGCCATAGCAGATCCGATACGAACAACTGCACCCGACATAACTCTTAAAGCAACGTTTGATAATGTATTTTTAAGCACATTTTCACCTATAGTAGCAGCAAAGCGAGCCCCTAGTTCTTCCATTTCATCAATTGCATATTTTGAAAATACATCAATAATTTTTAATGCAAGTCTTCTTGATGCTTGCAGACTAACATCAATACCTAATGCAGTTCCCTGTGTCTGCTCACCTTCTGGGGATGTAAAGTTATCAACTAGAGGTGTAAAAAAGCGCTGCAATGTTTTTTTAACTACATCTGTTGATAATAACACATAGACATCATAGAATAGATTTTCCCTGTTAATGACAAGTTCTTCAGGCGTTATTTTTGCACTACGTTTTACACGATTAGTTCTAGGAGTTGTATCTATTACTGTAGGTAATACAAAATCATTGTTTCTATGTTGAGACCAACCCATTTTTGTAAATTGTTGAGGGACTTTAGGTAAATTTGGTAAATTATCAGGTGGTAAAAATGGGGTAGGTACTCCAATATCAATTAACATTTTTGATCGTATGCTGTTTATTACATTTAAACCAATAGTAGCATCCAATACTTTTTCCCACCATGCTAAAGCACAATTTTTTTCTGATTCTGACCAACCTCTATCAAAATATTTACAATATGTCGGATTTAATTCATAATCTATACCACAACCATATTCATTATTAGATTCGATTCTTGAAAATCCAGTAGGCATATCATTTAAACGCCTTTGAAATTTGACAGTTGATCTATAAAATGGTTTTTCCATATAATTCAATATAGACATTGGTACTATGCGGCATTTATTTTGATGCCAATTAAGTGAAGGTATATCAGGTGCACGTTTACCAGATTCATCATAACTAGGATTACTCCTTAACCCATAACATGCAGGTTGACATTGCAAATCATAATCTTTATCACCTACGTAATAATAAGAAGCTTCTTCTCCAACTGTACATGGCGCAGTCTCTTTCATTGGATTGCAGTTAAGCAATTGACACACCTCTTTTGTCATTTTAACAGTAGCTACATAGCTACAGTGAGAAAGAGATGTTGGTATAAAGTAGTCTTCTGGAGTAGCTTTCCTTAGTTCTAGTTTGAGTTCACTAGCTATATTTGGTTTTTTTTCATATAATTTTATTAATTTCTTTATAACAATATTTGTTTCTGCAAATTTTTTTGCATTTGCTATATCTTGTGCCGTATAATTAGCCATGGCTTCTCATATATTTGAAACTATTAAAAGTAAAATTGACTATAAACTATTTCTTGCCAATGCAAAGCAAATTAGTCTAGATGGAACCTCTTCATGCTTCAAAACGACCATTTTAACAAAATTACAGAACAAAGGCTATCCAATTGTTAAAGTGCAAAAAAGCAATCGTGTGAATAATCCAAATAGTTATTTCCCATCAATGTTGGGGTATATCATGTCTGGGCTATATGATATTCTTACATCAGCTAATACTCCACATTTTACCGACCGAAGCCCAACTAATGTATTTGAATGGAATATTTTATGGAAATTAATGGGTCGGTATGTACAAGATTATGGTAATACTAATCCAAGTACTAAAAGTGATAATGAAAAAAAAGTTGTTGCTATTTTAAATGATGTGCGAGAATGTTATTTTTACAAGACTTGGCGCCAGCAGTTTAATTGTGTAGTATTAATAAATTCAAACATTGATAGCGTGGATATGATACGATTAAAAAGAAATGAAAATAGTGATGGTGAGCGTTCTCAATGGAGATTTTATACATATTACCAAAATTTAATGTACAAGACGTTATATCCAAACCAATATATTGATTTGGCATGGTTTGATGGTTATAAAAACGACCAGATTATCGATGGGATAGTCAAATACTTGGAATACACACTAGATAGAATCGAGTACAAAGAAAGCAAATTTTTGGTACAAATGATGCAACAACCAGTACGAATGCCTACTATGGAAGATACAAGTTTCTTGACATTAAATTACAATGCGCATGCTTTTCGTCAAATGGGGCGTATTAAAACAAAGAATATTACAGAAAAACATGATTCGTTACAATACTGTAACCAAGTAACAAATGCTTTACCAATGTTTGTTTCATTTAATGATTGTCCTTTCGACATCAAAAATTGTATTATGACAGAAGATAAAACTAAACAATTTATAAATAGTATCATGAAATGATAACTAGTAACGGTAATATTTTTAACTGTTATCCGGATAAAATTAATTATACTATGGCTTACGAACCATTAAAGATAACTAAAAAATTTATAAATGTTGATAATATACGCGAAGTTGTACGTCTATCTCTTGAAAAAATAGCAATTGATATAAAAACATGGGAAACAGACTTAGCATTAACTGAGTCTGAAATATATGAAAAATATATGTCAGGTAATATTGTCAAAACACCACAATTGTATCAAATAATTACCAATACAGTTAATACTAAAAACCGAATAGTGGGTAAAGTTAGAAAATGGCATGGTGATGTTATAGGTTTGGGTAATAAAATTATAACATTACTTTCTCGATATGAACAAGAAGCTATCCGTATAGATAATACTACTAGTGATGAACCTATAATATTTGAAAATGTTGCTAGTACATCTAATGCAAATGATAATAATTTGATAGATTTTTATAACCCTGCTCCAGTTGCTCGTAAAAAACTTTCTCAAATCCAAAGCGCCTATAAAGCAAAACTAAGATTAAATAAATACACTAGTGATATAAAAACTGCTTTAACTTTATTCAATAATAAAATATCAGAATTTAATACTCGTAGACTTACTCTAGATAAAGATGAAGTTGTCGATATGAATACTTTTATTGAAACATTAAATAATTTTAATACCAAAGCATCACCATTAATAAATGTACAAAATGATATGGCAAATCGTATAAATAAATCAAAAACAAAAATTGATATAGTTAATGATATTGACAATATAACGCCTATAGATCCAATAGTTGATGAACTGAATATACTTAGTAGTGACTATGGGTCATCAAAATTAGATGATATATTATATTCTACAATTTACAATGACGCTTCTAAAAATGAAATAGATGCAAGAATAGAAAACCTAGCTATTGGTATTCTAAAAACACCTGAATTTAACAAAAAAGTTAAAGAAATAAAATCAAACACATATGAATCATTCTTACGTAACATGCAACAAGCTGTGCTAAGTAACGATACCGAGGTTATATTTAAAGCTATGTCGCGTATTAAAAGAATTAAAGAAAATAATAAAAATAAACAATTTATTACAAATGAGCAGGAGTTAGCGCTTGATAGAATTGTTATTTCTTTAAAAGATAAAATTGTTAGCTTAATACGCGCACCTATCGAAGACCCGATGGAATAAATAGTAATATGTTTGTTTTATTCGCAACAACTAACGGTAATTTATTATTACCATACCGCTATCAAGATAAAAATATATCAAAAGATTCTTTTGCAACAAATTTGGGTGCAGTTACTGTAATTGAAAACGGTATAGTGATTGTAGATCGAGAATATGAAGACACATCGTTAGTAGATACTGAATCTTTATTGAATTTAATAAAACATATGTATGTAAATGTATTTCAAAACCAACCCACTACGATTATAATTCCAAAAATAACAAATAATATGTACGACGAAGCAAAAATACAAACACAATTATTATCAATTGCAGATAACGTTAAATTGATTTTTGTGTAAAACTACATAAACAAAAAAAACACCAACATTCCTGGCATATAGTTTTTACAGAGTAAGTGTCTAATTGAAAAGAGGAGAAATTAGCATTTTCTAATGCTATAGGTGTTGGGTATTTTACTTTGTGTTGATTATCTTTTTTTTCATCTACAACAACTTCATCCTTTGTGATTTGATTTTTTTTTGATTTAAAGTGTTTTACATTCAATTTACGTAGTGTACAATATTCATCTCCATAACATCGCTTTGGCATGATTAAACGTAAACCAATACCGTTTGTTTGTGAAAAAAATCCTATGCCTGAAATGAACATTCAAACAAATTTTATTGACTTAAAACCAAATATAAAGCCATATTTACCTATGCTCGCAAAACCAATTGTGGATTTTAAGAAAATTAATGATCTCAACGTGAGTGATTATATTCTAGAAGAAAAATATGATGGAGAAAGATTACTTGTTGTTTGTCAATATGGAAAATTGAATTTTTATTCAAGAACTTTAAAAAAAAGCGTAGGATTGCCTATGGTATCGTCTCCTATTGATTATATATTAGATGGGGAAAAAGTATATTATGATGAGCACAATCAATTAATTCCTTTCTGTGACACGGGAAGCAGAAATGCACTTCAGATACGATATAAAATATTTGATATACAATATTTAGATGGGGATTGGTGTGTTGGTGATACACTGATCTCTAGAAAAACAAAGCTTTCTCGTTTATATAAAGATTTTATACAAAAAGAAAATCCTTTTGTTGATCTTGCAAAGTATGTGTTTTGTAAATCTAATTACGAAATACAAAATATGTTTTCAGAAATATGTAAAGATGGAAAAGAAGGGTTAATAATGAAATGCATACACGATAGTTATTTGTCAGATTTTAGAGGATGGTATAAAATTAAAAAATTGCATCTAATTGATAAAAAGCAGGAATATGATTTATATGCATATAAAGCGTTTCGTGATAAAAATGGAGCTATTGGTGGATTGGAATGTGGACAATACAACAATGGTGTATTTAATAGAATCTGTAAAGTTTCTAGTGGCTGTAGTGATGCTATGCGTAATCAAATACTTATGAGCATAGACTCTAATGATTTGTTTTTAAATAAAACTATAGTTACTATTATTGCTGATAAAATTACAAAAAACGGTTCTTTGCGCCACCCAAGTATAAAATGTTTGCGTTTTGATTTGGAAAAGGTTAGTAGTTCTACAACTCCCGAAGAGATGACATCGCTTATTGATTTATCCAGTGAAAAAAGACATGTTGATGCTTCTGAGACTCCATCACGAAAACGAGTAAAAGTAAACCAAACAACTCCTTTAACACCTAGTATTGATTTACAAAAATTTATACAATGTTTAAAACATATGCTAGAAAATTGTCGAGTTGTAGTTGATGAATATACACACCACCCATCTCTGGAAACACCTGATTTAAATAAATACATTGATGTCGTATTAAACAAGCAAAAATTTGAAGATACCCAAACTAGTGGGTATTTGGATGATAACTATAAAGAATCAACATTACTTACTTTATTCAATAATTGGGTTGGTATTTTGGAACAAAAATGTATTTCTTTCAATTTCCAGCCTTCTTTATTGAGGTATTTTATGGCTACATGCAAAGATTTTATACGTATGGATGATTTTATGCATACTAATTTAGTTACTGGTTATAAAAATCAAAAGAAAAGTGCAAATTATTCGGTATTGTTTGATTATTTTAAATCACCTTCTGATTTCGCTTCAAATTTAAACAAATGTGATAAAAATGATATTGATGGTTTAAAATTAGTTGTTGAAAATGCGCTTTTTTTACCAAAGCAAACAATTGCTCGTTTTATGGATATCAAAAAAATAAGCAATTATATCTATTCTAATGTACATTCTGCTAAAGAATTACCATACGATATCAATACTTATCTAAAAATACCTCTATCAAATTATAAATTGGCTCTTTTGTTTATTTCGAAAGATTTCATTTTTTTATTTGATGGTGCTAATTTTGTACCCGTTCCTGCAAATATTGAAAAGAATTTTACTCGTAAAGTTTTAGATGAGATTGGATTAAATACAAGCAAAGAGTTCATAATATTAGAAATTATGTACGCATCAACTCTTAAAATTGTTGACTTGTATGAATCAAATATATTTTCTGCAGCATCGTATAATGAACGAGTTCGATGGTTGACATCTCTATTCCACAACATTAAAATTGCATCGACAGTAGATCAATTATCAAATGAAACAAATTATTTGTTAAAACCGACAACTGGATTTCATGAAAAATC
This sequence comes from Solanum clarkiae, assembly GCA_011800125.2. Taxonomy (NCBI): domain Eukaryota; kingdom Viridiplantae; phylum Streptophyta; class Magnoliopsida; order Solanales; family Solanaceae; genus Solanum; species Solanum clarkiae. Next base: position 24,846 of record JAABOM020100196.1, on the reverse strand, counting down.
ATATATTTACAATAGACCACCTCTTACCTTGGCAGTTGTTGGCTTCGAAGGTAGGCATTGTAAATTGGCATATTTGGGTGATGATCATAATTTAGAGTATAAAATCAATACTAATTTGACTGGTTGGCCTTCAGTAAAAATCCTTACAAGTAATTATAAATCTGCTGCTCAAATATTTTCCGAAAAAGGATATTTGGATACTACTATTGGCAATTCTACATTTCGTATAGATGGCTTATCTGATCATACGCAAGACTTATTTATTTTGGAAACGGCAATAATTGTTGAAATAAAAGAGCAACACAAGTTGGATAATATATGTAAAAAACAAGAAGTGGATGCTATTAGTCATGTATCAGAGTATCAAGCTGAGCGCATTACACCGCAAGTAAATGGTGTTCCTAGTCTATTAAATATGAACCCATTGGATATAATCAAATATCTGGCTACTAATTATCCCAAATTTACAGAGTTAAAAAATGAACTTACCAGTATTGATCAAAATTTAAAAATTGATTTAAACGATTGTATCTAAAGATAATGATCTTAATTCTTCCCACATTTTTTCTTTGAAAAGCTCACATATAAAATTATGAGATAAATCATAATAGTCAACATCATTTATTGTTATAATGTATTTTTTAAGAGTATCAATAAACATATTATAATTTAAAAGTTCCGCAAAACGTTCATTATTCGGTGTATTGGCTAATTTGTTTATTAACAACATTGCACGCTCTTTAGGTGTTGTTAGTTTACACATTTCAACAAATAAACTTTTAGAATCATAATTTCTAGAAATATCAGCCATAATCGCTAATTTTGTATTATTTTCAGTACGTATTTGCCAAGCTTGTATAATTCGACTTTGGAAAAGATTGTATGTTAATAGAGATAAATAATGAGGTAATAAAGAGTTTATACAATAATTAGCTATTGGTTTGCTATAGTTTAATAATACAGCCATAAATAAACAAATATTTGTGTATTTTATTGTTGAATCACATATACGATCAGTTTTAAACATTAAAGATTCTGTAAATTTTTTAAGAATCAACTGAATTCTGTTATGTAACGTATCATTCAATTTTTGTTTTAAATCTTCATTAACAAAACCTAATTCCGACCAACAATATTTACCATCTATAGGTGTTATTTCTATTTCTTTTAATACACTTGTTTCTGGATCTGTTTTATAATTATAAATATGATCGAAATTTATAAAATCATAATCTAATGAATCAAAAGAATCTTTTACATACAATTGTTCACAGCCTTCATTTACATAATTTATAAGTTTAAAAATATCCATCAATGTTGAATTGTCAATAGTTTTAGCATCTATAAATGTTTGGATTAATAAAGCAGTCAATTCGCTCTGCTTATTCGCTGGAGTTGTATCAATTGATAAACCCATTGTATAAAAAGATTCAAGTTTATCTACATCGACAACTCTTAGATTCGATGTACTTTCATCAAGACCTACAACCGCATCGTTAGTATGTATAAATATATAAGGCAAAGAAATAACGACTTGTTTTTTTATATCAATTTGATCTGGTTTAACAAATTCAGTTTCTATGGCGATATCCATTATAAAACTATATTTGTTGCGTTACCGACAATTGCTCTAAAATATCTACCTACACCTACTATTTGACTATCAGATGGTGTATAAATATAATTTATTCCAATTCTATTGAAAAAACCTGTTATAGTTTTATATAGCGGTATATTACTAATGGATAGATCGGTTTTTTGAGGTGCTACTTCTTCCTCAAAATTACTTGCCGATAAATAAATGTCACTATATATCCTTATGATTATATTGTTGAAATTAAAATATCCTTGTTTAGTACCAGTACGTATAAAATTTTCAGGCATAATAAGTGCCATCATATAATCGCCATCAGGAGGCACAAATCTGAAAATATTACCAGAAGCAACATCATACATTATATTTGCAGGTTGGTGTTGTTTCTGCAAATATCGATATTCTACAAATAAAGATAATATATTTATCGAAGATGTTTTTACAGGAGATGAGCCATCTATAGGCATATAAAAATTACATTGTGGTAAATATTCTGACAATATCCCTACTGGTAATGTCATTTCCAAAATAGGGTAATATCCCGTTTTATCATGATAATGTTTATCTAAAAGATCTAGAGTTTGCTCAGATAAAGGATCATTCGATAATATAAAAAGCCTATTTGGTTCGTGCGAATCAACTACAGCCTGGTTAGTGATATAACTAATTCCATCAGGTATACCCACTGCTATTATTTTGAATAATTTGTTATTTGCAGTTACAGTTTTAAAATCTAGTTTAACTTGTGATTTAAAAGAACGTGGATATACATATCTCGTCTGCAAATTTGGACGTGAATAAACAGACTTCATCTTTAAATGACTACTATTAATAAACGAACCAATGATGTATCCGAAGAGTCTATATCAAAAAAAAGTAAAATTGATGATGGTAATGAATTAGTTGAAATTTTAGATTTGAATTTCAAATGGCCTTCTGTTTTTGTTGGTGGTAAATCGGCTAAAAGGTATTTGTCAAAAAAAGATGACATACCGTTTAAAGATATACATGACATACTGCGATCAATGGGTACATCGAAATCAATAGCTATTGATGGTATGAATGGGTGTGGTAAATCTACTACAGTAAATCGTATGTCAAAACGAATAGCTATAAAAGTTAACAATTTTTGCCCAGAAACTACAAAAGGATCTTTATATAATATAGATCCTATACGTTCTATGGATTATATGTTTTTTCAGATAGCTGCAAAAAAAGATAAATATATTGTATGGGATCGTAGTTGCTTATCTAATTTAATATTTTATTTGGTTCACTTTTTGATGGCGTATTATAATGATAATCCAATTCCACATAAATTTAGCGAAGTACAACCTTTAATTTATACTTGGTTTGTCAACAATTCTATGGATAAAGCAATAAGAATGATACTTGCTATGGATCAACATACTAAAAAAATATTTTTAATCAACAGTGATTTGGATATGGTTGGGAAGATGCTATTATTGAGAGGAGAACCAAATGATGTATTTAATGCATCAAAACCAAATTATCAATTAGCACAAATGCATGCTTTTAAATTTTTTGGACAACTTAGCAGTGATATATTGTGTATAGATATTGCTGATTTTATTAGAAATGGATATTCTATAGATTATATCTCAAATCTACTAATATCTTACTTGAATGCCGATTTACCAATACAAGAAACAAAAGACATGAAGCCCGATGTTGAACGAGGCTCTGTAATTAATATTATTAATTATTTCAATTATAATGACGACACTCTTTTATCTTTCTTTTCAAATAAATAGGTCTTGTTGATTTTTTAATAAAACATAACGGACCTATACAAACGATGCTTTATATAATAAACAAATATTCCTATGATAGTGATCATTTTGTACAATTCAATGTCAATGGAGTTGATAAAGTTGATATTTTTTCAAATCAAACATTCAAACTTACTGGATATACATTGGGTCCAAATTTACAGCATATTGTGGAAGAATTCAAAATAAATTATGGTCGTATTAACTCTAAAGATTTAGGTATTACAATCATCTTATCTAATTTTGCAAGATATTATAATAGAAATCGATATCATATTTTTATAAGCGAGTTTTTTTTAATTGACGAAATATCGCTTATTGAAAATTTATGTGATAAAAAAACAAAAAATACATTCAAGCTACCAGAATATCTTGGTTTACATCCGGAGTATGGTATCATGGCAAACTATAACAATTTTCATAAAAATTCAATAACATATGCTCAATTTTTACAAATGCTTGTTTTTATGCGTGATAACATGTGTGTACCTTCGTCGTTCGTAGATGCTTTATCTCCGTTTCATATAAGAATTGTTGAATCATTTTATTCATTTATAGCAATGAGTCGAGATAAAAAAACAATTTTGGAGTGCCAAATGTTTTCAGAAAAAAACTTATTACTTGATTATCGAATGGAAAAAATTGAAAGAGTTACTGATGATAATAATGCTTATTATTGGTTTTCTGTACCAACATCTTCTATATGGTTTGTCAACCATACCAATAAGTAAGTACATCAAATAATAATATAAATACTACAAATATTCGCAAGTTTTTATATTTATCCGCAATAATATACATAAATAAATATGCAATAACCGTAAAATAAGTATCAAATATTGCAAGCCTTAATATATTAAGCATCATTACCATTTTGAAATTTTCATGAATTAATATAAACAAAAGTATATAAAACCATTTAATTTTTTTCATTATAGAAGACGTATTTTTGGTGTTGTGTCTAGAGATATTCATTCACAAATGGATATATATTTCAACGCATGTCCGTATATAATAATTGGATTTATATACAAAAATGAAATCTATCCTATAAAAATCGATGATGTGAAATTTATGGGTCAATGGGATAAAACTATCGAATATTTTAACTCAACTTTTAAACATAATATCTTTTCTAAAAAAAAGCAAAATTATTTTGTAAAAAATGGTTTAAATACTATCTACAGATTAATAAAATAATTATGCAAACAATCGTCAACTGTTGCTCTTTTATTTTTATCATAAACTAATGTTGATTTTAAAAAACTATATATTATATCTGTTTTAATTTTACCAATATTTGTTTTTAAATATTTATATAAACCAATATATCTCACATTTACCATTTTTATATCTTTGAATATTTTTTCACATAAAACTCCAGAAATCAATTCTTTTTTTATAGGACCTAGTAGCCGCATCATCAGATATATATGATGTTGGTTGTGCGTGTATTTATTTCGTTTACTCCTAGGTCTAAATAATTGCTCATTAGTTAAAAGCTCATAAGCAATACACCCTATAGACCAAATGTCACAAGTTTCATTGTACGAACCACCAAGCACTGCTTCTAAAGAACGATATTCTCTAGTTTGTATAAATTTATTACTTGGATTATTTATAAGACATGCATTACCTAAATCTACAATTTTACAATGTAATTCGGGGCAATAATCTACGCCAAAATTAATATTCATATCCGACAATTGTTTCAATGATTTAGTTAATAATATATTTTCTGGTTTTAAATCAGTATGAATTAATTTACATGTTTGATTTAAAAATTTCAAACCACTCAATACTTGTTTCATAATTAAAGATGCATTTTTAACATAAACTCCATATCTCGTACCTAAATTATAACTATTATTCATAAACTCATATAATGAGCAACCAAGTAACTCAGTAACTATAAATAATTTTTTATCATTGCGATAGTACTCATAAAAACAAATAACATAATCACTTGAATGCGCAGATATAATACTTAAATTGTTTATTTCATTAAAAGAGGTATCAGTAATTTTAATAGCAAACAATTCATTATTTTTATTTTTAGCAGAATATACAAATCCAAATGTACCTTGTCCCAATAAATCCAAAATTTCATATTTTTGATTCATTCTGCAAATTCAATGTTTGGGAAATTGAGTTCGTTATGTGAATCGTCGCCACTATCTATTATATTGATGTGATGAATTAAATGTCGCACCATAACAACAATACGACATAAAATTATAAATGCAATCCTATTATCAGAATTCAACTCAAAACTTCTATTTTTTGCATTTCTAAAATAATTTATTATATTTTTATTTTGTATCTTTGAAGTATATTCAAATGATTCGTCTATAGCTGACAATATATCAAAATTAGAAACATCTTCGATTTTATGCTTAAAGCTCACAGGATAGTTTATGTATTCCACTATTAAAGGTATGCTTAAAATAATTATTTTTTCTCTTTTAAAATAAAGAAGTGGTTCTTTTAAATAAACAAACGTTGTGACAAATTTCAAATATTTTTTACCTAAACAAACGCTTAATGTATCTAATATAAATTTTAAATGATATTCACGATCAAAAGCAGAAGGCGATCTTTCATCATATCTACGCCCAACCCAGCTGAATATACTTTCCCAAGAATCAAAAGAGATACTCATGTTATAATTTTATTTTTTTTACGACTACTGGAATTATTTGATATATATATTGAAGATTCAGTTAAATCAGAGCACCCTATATTTAAAAACTCATAAAGAGTCACAACTTCAAATGCTGATGGTGTTTGTACAACTTCTCCAAAACGAAAATATCGCCAATGCTTATAATATTCATTCAATACATTTTCAAAAGGTTTTAAAGCTATTCTACAAAAACCATGGCCTAACAAACCATCTATTAATGACATTGCAGTAAAACAATTTAAATCTATAAACTCACCACTAGACTGATTTACAAGACCATTGTTTTTAATTGAATCGATTGAAGTCCCTGGGGACCATTTAAATACATACATAAACAATAAAGTACGTATTATAGATTTAATATAATTTTCTGTAAATACAAGCATATAATCAGTCCTTGTTTCTTTTGTAAAATAAAAACCATTAATTAACTTGCAATAATCATTTTTACATTTATCAAGTTTATTGTATATAGTAAAAACGAATCTTGCGTTATTAGTTTGTAAAGAAAACATGTTAAAACCAAAGATTAAAGTGTATACTAAAAAAGTAAATTCAATTAGAACAGCAATCAAACATTGTTATAGAAAAAAATATACTCATATTGTTGGGTTAAGAGGTGATTACAAAATAATATCCACATTAGCTAGATACTACAACATTATCGTTATTGATAAAAACCAAATTCAATATTTGCTTAATTACCAACCTCGTGTATAATCTAAATCAGTATCAGCATATGACTTATATATACTACTATTTCCTTCCATTAGATTATCCCTTTGGTTTAATAAATGTGCAACCATAAAAGCAGGAGGCTCAATTTGCTGTACTTGGGGGCCGTCATATAATCCATTTTCAAATCGAAAATTATAAACGATATAATCAATATATCCATCCATTTTGTCAGTATTCAGCCAATCATCTGCATAACCATCTAATACAAATTTGTAGGTCTTTTTTACCACTTGTACAAAGTCATCAAGCATTTCATTGGCCTGTTTTTTATTCATTTTATTTTTGATTATATACATTAGCTCTCTATAGAAAAGATAATGTTTGTCTTCATCCTTCATTGCTTGTTCGTTTATAACACGGATAGCTGATATTTTACCCAATGAAGCAATGTAACAAATCACATAAAATGCACCAGAAAACAATATAGCTTCGCATAACATCACCAAATATATTTGAGCTGATAAATTAGAGTTGCATATTTTTTTGTATTTCTCGATGAATATATTAAAATATTTTGAAATTTTATTTAGAAAACATTCATTACGAAACATATGTGGGCTTATAGCTACATCCAAAGCTTCACTGTATTGGGAATTATGAACACATTCACGTGCCGCTTGAGAGTATAAAAACGCTTTAATAACTGGATGTGTAATTTTAGATAGTTGATTCGATTCAGTAAGGGCATCAAGTACCAATTTATCACCCATTGTTAATAGAGCCAAAGCACGACAAAGAACATTAATCATATTTTCATCAGTATTAGCATATAACAAATCTCGATCATGAATAGGCCTGTTTTCACCAGCATTCCATGCAATTTCGTCGTGTTCGATCCATAATTTATAAAATATACTAAACTCATTTTCTAATGGGTATATATTTTTGTTTCGATAGCATTCATCGAATATTGGTTCATCTACTGTAGGTTGATCACTTTCAGCAAATAACTTTAATAAAGTAATATTTCTTTTATTTACTCCAGACCACATTTTTAGTAAAACTACTTATACAAGCGTTACAATTTCGTTTATAAGTCTTTAAATATAGTTTTAATTGTAAGGTGTCGCTATTAAATATAGATGGTGCCACTTTCTTATCGGTTGCCTAGGTAACCAATATTCGGGAGCAACATTTTCTAGTATATAAGCAGCAGTTCAAGTCGCCGCTGCCTATTATATATAATATATAAGTCTAATATAGATGTAGTAATATAAGGTAAATACTTAGACTTATATATCAGCCCACCTACTACTATGGAAAATAATAAGGAAAGTGGGTGGAGCGCGAGCACTATTTTGTGGATTTTGCTGAATCTGGCCAAAAGTTTTTGAGAGAAATTCATTTTTTTTCATTTTGTAATTTTAGATAGACAGAGAATAGACAGAGAAAAAGAAAGAGACGATAGTAGATTGTATTTATGATAAGTTATTTATTAGTATTAATTAATGATAGATGTTTGTACAATTTATGGGTCTTAAGATTACTTTTTGATGTAAATCGGTTCAAACAAAAATTACATTGAAAAGGTTTTTCACCAGTATGGACAAGTTCATGAGCTTGTAGATGGATTAGTTGAATAAACGATTTATCACATATTTTGCATTTGAAAGGTCTTTCACCGGTATGTATACGAACATGGCACTTTAAAGTATACATCGTACTAAATGACTTGAAACAATACTTGCATTGGTGTTTACGTTTAGAATTTTCCGTTTGAATGAGATACATTTTCATTTTAATTTGTCGAAAAACATTCACCTCCTAATTATATAAAGTAAAGCATTAGCAAAATTGATGTTTATAAAAAAGTAAAAAACTTACCTGGGATGAAGAATCATCAAACACTTTCAATGCACAGGTAGTCATATTGAAACTTTTAATAATAAAAGCTCCCAACTACATATATATATATACTCATTGGTTATCTTATCTACACTTGTAATTTAGATAATAAAATAATTAATGTTAATTTATAAAAATATTTATTTATTTATTCGTTACAATGTTATTTATAAAAGTATTAAATTGAATACCGTCATTAACGACTTTTTCTGTTGTATTTTTTTTTATAATATTAAAAATTTCTTTCGACATCGACGGCTCGTATGGTGTAATATATTTTCTTGTATTTATCATATGTTTGTAATATTCCAACGCAACAATAAATCGATCAATTATTTGCTGCTCCAATGGCTCTGGTGTTAAATCGCCTATTTCGTACTCTAAACTTATGTAGAATTTGTCAAGATTGAAATTTTTCCCATATCGCACCGTGATTGGTAAACAGCAATTATCAAATCCAACACTAAGGATCCATTCATAATAAAATTTTTCAGTACGAGGAAGATTAGTATTGAAGTCAGTACCCAGTTCAAAATCAGATTCGTAGCTTTCCTTGAAAATAATTTTAGCATTTGGTTTTTTTATCGAACGTTTATTTTTTTTCCATTTGATTGAAGCCGTTTTAAAATTATCCACACGTAAAACAATATTTTGTGGTTTCGTTGTAGACGTGGTGTCAATAAAAAACTCATCACTTGTAGTTTTATATATATTCGGTATTTTTATATATTGTCGAAAAGTAGTACTCGCATGTTTATTAGGATCAATAAATTTTACAAAATGGTCACAATAATGAACAGTAGAATATTCTTTTTCATTAGAAACAAGTCCGTCACACTTTAATTTCAACATGACTGATAGAAAAATTACATTTGGATACACTATTATATTCTATTTTGTCGACGACGACACATCCCAGTGGTGTAGAGAGCAACTATGGTATCAGCATGCTATAGATAGGTTTCGATTTAAAGATAGGATTATGAAAATAGAGGCGTTGTTAAAATGAATCAAATAGAAGAGACTGCGATTAATGATATCTATATTTGCACTAGTAGTCAGAGACTTTATCTTTGTAATTTTCAATTTTGTTCAACTGATTAAAAAGAGAGAGAAAAAAAAGGATCTTTCTCTCAAACAAAGTGGCTCTGGTGAGGCAAAGAGTAATAGAGTTATACTCGCTTTAAAGATATTTAAATAAATTAAATTGAAAGAGATTGATTTGAGCGCCTCTCGTTTATGACCGCTAAACTAAACTTCTCATTGAATACAGCCAAGAGTTATCTCTTCTTCTTTACTCTTTAAAATGAATTATATTTTTTAGGTGTAGATATAAAAATAAAAATAAAAATATGAAAAGGATGCATTGTTAAAATGAATTATATGTTTTTATTAGAAGGTTTAGTTAATATAACTTTACTTATAAGTGTTTTAAATTCAAGTTCGTTAATAGAATCTTCACATGATGTTTTAGATTTTATGTTATCTAATATAGAAAAATTAAAACTAGAATAAAGTTCTCCCAAAATAGATGCGTCGTAAGGTGTAATATAATTTCTCGTAGCCATCATATATCGATAATAATCCATTGCAATAATGAAACGCGAATGTATCTGTTTTTCCACTGGTTCAGTAGTACCACCATATAATATGACGTTGCCTTTTTCATATTCCAGACTTATAAAAAAACGATCAAGTTTAGAAGTTTTGCCATATTTCACTGTAATTGGTATCCAAAAATTATTAACATCCACTCATGATAAAACTTCTCGATATATGGCATTTTATATAATTTAGCATTTATTGCAGGATTTAAACTAAAATATGATTCATAATTAGTCTTTAAAAATAATTCATCATGTTGATTTTCTATATAATGTTTATTTTTTTCCCATCTAATTGTGGCAGTTTTGAAATTATCAACACATAAAACAATGTTTTCTGGTTTAGATTTATTTAAAGGGTCGTAATTGAGCACAGGATAGGATTTTCCATTTTTTGATCCCGTTGATTTATAAATTTGTGGTATTTTTATATATTGTCGAAAAATAGTAGACGTTTGGCCCAATGGATCACTAAAACTTTTAAAATTATCACAATAATACACAGAATAATAGTTTATTTTATTTGAAGAAAGATCATAACATTTTATTGGAAACATGATATATTGAGTTAAAATGGATTGGGTGTTTTATATATTTATAACTATATTGACAATTATACTATTTATTGTATATTTTATATTTCATTATGACGGTAATAAAGATTTTAATGAAGTATTTAAACAAATATGGAAAAACGACGCAACAATAAAGGCGTTTACTTTAGAAAAAACCCAAACAGGATATCGCAATGTGTTTATCGATGAAAAATCAGGATTACCATATATTTCTGAACAAACATATCCAGTAACTAAAAGTGGAACACTTATAACCCCAAATGATCACGGGGTAATTGTTGATATTGATAATGGATTCCAAGTATTAGGTATAGCCAATACTTTTAAATGCCCTGACGGATATTATACCCCAGAGTGTATATCTAAACCTATATGTACAGAAAGTGACGCTGGTAAAACTAAGCCAATCACTATTTCGCAATTTAATCAATTAGAGTTGTATGGCATAGCATCAAGTTCCAACTCAAATAAGTACCATCCACGAATACGAGTAGATTGTCTAGATGAAACTGGCAACTACAAGCTAAAATATTGTCAAGATAACGAATTATTAAACGAAAACAATGAATGTACTCCTTATGATATATGTATAGATAAATTATCTGGTTTTAAACACAATTACCCAACTGGAGATAATTTCCAATTGAAAGAAAATGAATATTACACATGTATTAATAATAAAAGCAGTCTCAATAAATGTCCTGACGATTTAATATTTTCAGAACCAAACCAAGGATGTATACGTAATAACGAATGTTACGGTAAAGGCTTAAATCAAATCCTAATTGACGATAATAACTACATTCAATGTGAAAACGATGATGGTAGAAAGATACATTGCGAACAAGGTGTGGAAAGGAATAACAATATACTGTCATGCTCTGTGGATTTATGTACTCCAAAAGAATATAAATATTCAGACAAATTAATCGAATATACTTATGGGAAAACTACATGTGAAAATAATACTCACAATTCTCTCATATGTGATAACTCTTCATCCAATTTTAAATATACATATAAATGGGCTGAAGTATTTGATGTTCACTTACCTTCAATACCTAAACAAGCACTATCAAAAGATGGTAAATATTGTGTAGATTTAAAAGGTCTGAGCCGCATAGACGATGCATTATTCAATTTTACTGAAAACCCCTATATCGATCTAGCTTGGTCAAAAGCTATGCATACTACTCATAAATTCAATGTTAAAACTCAAGAATATGTTTGTGAATCAGGGGAGTATAGATGGGATTATAACAAATACGAAATACATCCCAAAACTATACAATCAAATGTTATAGATACTGCTGCTCCTTGTCAAACACAAACATACAGCGATTATTTTCAATTGCTATACGAAAAACAAGAATATACGAGAGAAGCATACGCATTTACAAAAAATCAAATAAATAATCAATACGTATTTTTACCAAACAAAGAAGCACCTATAATATTTGGCATTTCTTTAGAAAGGCAATCCATATATATCAAATCCGATAAAATTATTCATACATGGCCTGTATATGATCCAGAAACTCAAACATATAAAGGTAACTCAATTAAATCTCAATATACAAGCATGAGTGTTAGTAGATGGATAGTTGAATATACAGATGAACAAATTCCTTTTGGTTTTATATTAGATACTAATGTTAGTAAATTTGATGACGGTACAATACCTTTATTAGTGGCTGGTTATTCTAAATGTGTTGATGATATTGGTATAAACTCTTTAAACAAATTCACATGGTGGTTTATTGCTACTGGTGAAGTAAAAATCATGCAAAAACATTTCTCTGACAAAGCAACAAATAAAATAACTGAATCTTTATAAATATGCTTGTACTGAAAACACTTGTTGCATGCAGTTTAAACGTTTTTCTATTTGAATTAATTATAAGGTAATCATAAAAAAACATTTATTATAATAATTAACACGTTATTTCTTTAGAAAATTACCATCATCTGCTATTTTGCTGACATTTACACAATTTGTTTTTATTACAATATACTCCATGTTAAAATGCGGATTAAGAAAAAATAAAATACCAATAATGTAAGTAAAATAATATTCAGTAATATTAATCTCTAATTGTAGTGAGTACGTAAAACTGGTACTCTTGTTTTTTTTTACGACTATAGCAAACAATAAAGTTTTTGATTATGGAATATCTATGCCGTTGTATATAATATTTAAATCAGTAAGTAAATTAATATGCATATACAGCCATGAATCGAAAGTTGAATCCACTTTTTGAGTAATTTGCGCATTTCATTATCAAATCTATGATTAACTTAATCAATTGCTAATCCATACATTTTGAGTCAAAATATCTAATTTAGATAATAAAACCAATAGCTGATTACCTGCGCAATTGATTTAAAAAGTGGATTCAACTTTCAATTCACGGCTGTATATATATATATATATATAATTGTTTTTTAGAGTTCTCTTGTTGCAAATTTATTTCTACGTATTATAATACTTGGACAATATCCAACAATTAGAAAATGCACATCAGTAATGTTCATAACTGTGGGTCTAATTTTATATACGACTGGAAATGATGGTGGTGGTGAATCTAATTTTAAAGGAGTTATTTTAATGATTTTTTCTACAATCATATCATCTTATATGGGTATATATCAAGAGCATATATATAAACAATATGGGAAACATACACAAGAATCTCTCTTTTACTGTGTAAGTAAATTAAATACAGATTTATTTAAAATAAACTTTTAGCATTTACTTCCATTGCCAGGTTTTATATTATATTCAAGGGATATATATCAACAAATACTTACTGTTAATTATAAAATGTGGTTCATGCTATTCGTAAACGCTTTTACACAATACATTTGCATCGACTTGGTGTTTACATTATCGGGTATATACTCATCTTTGACTGTTACGTTTATACTCACATTGCGAAAAATAATATCATTGACTATTTCTATATTATATTTTAATAATAATTTTACATTCAACAACAAAATAGGAGCAATCCTAACACTTGTAGGATCGTTAATGTTTACTCAATAAAATATAAATCAAAAAGTACACTTTCTTATCAGTTACTAAGCAACGAGTGTTCGGGAGCTACATGAGGGAGCAATCTTTTCTAGTATATAAACAGCAGTTCAAGTCGCCGCTGCCTATTATATATAATATATAAGTCTAATATAGTTGTAATAATATAAGGTAAATACTTAGACTTATATATCAGCCCACCTACTACTATGGGAAATAATAAGGAAAGTGGGTGGAGCGCGAGCACTATTTTGTAGATTTTCCTGGATCTGGCCAAAAGTTTTTGAGAGAAATTCATTTTTTTTCATTTTGTAATTTCAAATAGACAGTAAATAGACAGAGAAAAAGAAAGAAGAGAGAGATGATTGTTGTAAAGATATGTTTTATTTCTAGTATATATGTTGTAAATTTGGTATATTATTTATTCAATTGGTAAGTAGTGTTTACAATGGTTAGTGTATTGTTTTTAATATTATTATCTTTTTTATTCTATGTTTTATACTTGATATATACTGTAGGTACTAATCGTAATTCAAAGGATGATGATTTAGTGTTGTTTTATGGAAATCAACATAAAAATAATAAAGTAGATTGCAATACTACATTTGTTTATTCATCATCAGATGAACAGTGTCGTGTATTGTGCAGTGGCGATTCATTATTTACAAGTCATAATGGTGTGTGCGTTCACAATATACTTTTAAACGATGCTCATGTAAACAATAACTGTGATCCTAAAAAAGGGGTATTGGCGTATCTTACTGGCGATACTAGTTTAGGTACTACTGGTTTGTTGTGTTTAAGTATAGATCCTGGTATAGCACCTGATAACCCTGATGAAAATAATATAATTTGTGGCAACGGCACACATCCTGATATTAATTATTTGTTAAATTTCCCAGAAATAGATTCTTGTAATTGTGGTTCGGATTTGGTTCCTATTATTATACCAGCTACAGAAAATATACGTAAAAGAGTTATTTGCGTAGATAAAAGAATTGAAAAAATATTGTGATGGAACCAATCATTGAGTTATCTCTTATTGATGCGTCTAATCACTTAAAAATACCTTGTGAACAGCGTTTATTAAAACATAATTATTTAATGTATACTGTTTTTACAGACAAAAATGAAATGCCTTTTAACTTTAAGTTTTACAAGAAGTCTCAACAACGTGTATTAGCTGAAATTAAATACAACGATAAGACTTATTCTATTTTGATAGATCGTCCATATACTGAACTTGATACATTAGCAACTGATGGCTGCCGACTCATGATGTTTGGTTCAAATCGTCCAGTAAATTGTCCGGAAACTACATTCAATTCGATGTCGTCTCAAATTAAGATAGTTTTATATACAGAAGCTATACCTGATGATGGGTTATTGTTAGAAAATCACCAAGATGAAGTCGATTGTGTATATGGTCGTTTTGGTACTGGTGAGAAAACTACTCGTAAATTTAAAAATGTTGATTTTGTAAAAGATTTGCAAAATGAGTTTACTATAACAATAGTCTGTAAAACAAAAATTGAAAATATTAAATACAATATAAACCCATAATGAATGATCTAATAGTCCATGATGATTTTTATCAATATTTTGATAGAGAAAAAGATTTACATCGTTTATTTTCTGTAAAAAGTATATATGATTTGACAATTCTACATGATAGATCTGTATATTTGCTATACGACACTTATACTGAAAAAGCAGGCTTAGTTTTGACCCCTTATTACGATTGTGTTATTGGTGATGGTACTTTACCTTTCTATACAAGCGCTTGTATAACAAAAGATACTCCTTATTTCCGTATACAAGAATCAGCACCACGTTTAGTAATTTGGACAAAGACAGACCCGCTACCTATTTCTGCAACTTGTGTAATTCGTATAGATATAAATGAAATTTATACAACTATACAAGCTATTAAATCCTGGCCGTCAACTATAAGTCAGGAAAAAAGCATTATTGTATTTGATTTAGATGAAACACTTATTGATTCAGAAAATAAAATGTACCCTAACGCAATTGACGTGTTAAAAATAGCTCGAAATCATTTTGATTTGTTAGTTTTATGGTCTCATGGGTCTTCTCTTCACGTCGATGAACATATAACCAAATATTTTAGTAATATTAAGTTTGATTTAGTACTTAGCAATTCAAACGATCAACCTAAGAGTCCTAAAAATTTACTTTATCTATACAATTATTTCCCAAATACATTATTCACTACAAGTTGGCTTATCGATGATTCACCTTACAATATTACTGCAGAATATACACATGTTGCGATACCTTTGAAATATAGTGATTCTATTAATAGTTTACCGCTTGTATTAAAATGACTCAAAGAAATGACACCTTCAATATATCTATTTTAATTTTATTAATTATATTACTTTTATGCGTTATACTCGATTTATCGTTTCTTAAAAAAAATAATATTGAAAGCAATTCATTAAATAAAAGTCGTATAAACATTACTAACGCACAAAATACAATACCAAATAAAACATTACAAATTATACATTATAATAATACATTAATAAATAAAAAATATGAATTGAATCACGAAAATTTAAAAGCATTAATCGATGCACTTGCTTGGGCCTATCATAATAAAACAAGCCCAAGATATCCGGCTATTATATCTACTTGTGAAGCGATAATAAAACTAGGCAAAGAAAGTATTGTCGAAGATGCAAGTTATTCAGAAGAAAATTTCAACACATACGGGATATATTTACCAATTCTTATGGCATATTACAATTTATTAGATGAGAATGGGTTGAGTTGTGTAGATGAATCTATAAATTTTATATTTTATTTGATTGAAAATCCCTATAAACTTAAAATGTATCCAAATGTTATGATATCTGATTATGAAGCTGTTTTATTAGCAGGCCCTTTTATATTAGCTCATTATAAATTTGCTCTTAAAAATAACGTTTTAGATAGATTCGAAAATGAAATATTAAAAGATAGCTCTTATTTGCGTGTTCTTAGTTTTATAAAAGGCCAATATAAACAAATAGAAACAGGTAAAACAGGTTTACATCGCGATGAATCTTTTATAAATAAATATGGTATGCTGGATTTTAGTAAACTTGAACGATTAAATTCATTAGAATGTAATTACTTTTACGCACTAGACACTTCAATAACTGAAAATAAATTACAAAACGCTTGGCAAAATGTATCAAATATCATATTTCATCCATCAATCCCATTATATACTCCTGGTTTTTACGGAAAACCCACATCATTAGCTATTCCAAACAAACCTATAACCCCAAGATATGGTATAGAGATTTTACCATTTGGGCGATTTATTAGATATTATACTGATAAATTTCAATTTAATGCAACTTGCTTATTACCAAATACAACTTTTAATAAAAACACAAGCAAAAATGATATTTATTATCAAAGCTTTTATAGAAATGTCCACACATCAAATTTTGATGTAGATTTGAAATATCCTGATGTTAATTTCATAACAACAGAAATAAACAGTGACAGTTTCAGTATAAAAACTGTTGAGTCAGCTATATTTAAATACAAACAATTCGGCTTTCTATATTCAAATATCGTTTTTAATGACTTTGCAATCCCTAAACTGCAAGAAATTATAATGATAGATTCAATTAAAAATACAATAACATTGTATAGAAATAATAATAAAAAACAATCGGCATTTATTTCAACAAAAGGACCCATAAATAGAAATTATATCGAAAATACAGATCCAAGTTATACAACTACTTTTGATTTAAGTAAAAATATTAAAGAAAGTACAATATATAAGGACGAACAAAACTTTTTCCCAAATAACGTATTTTCGCTAAATCGGGACATTAACATAACCAAATATGATGAATGCATGATTCTTAGGGATTCACTTCAAATAAAAATATTATGCCCATTATATAAAAAGACTGAGCTTGAAAACGATTGTATTGTATACGATGGTAATTCTTTTGTATATGACTCTGTTGAGAAGCAATACATGTACCAATCTACTCTATAGTCATTGAATTATATTTATCAATCGAGTCATCATTGTACTCGTCTATAGTTGGTTCTTTATTTTTAAATAATTTTTTCATAATATCAGGATCAATAGGTTTTAAACGTTTGCGGTAAATCATAAATAAAAGATATAATGTTACACAATAAAATACCAAGAGTATAATAAAACCAATTACCCAATATATTTTATTTGAATTTTTATTTTGTTCTGCCAATTTCTGCCTTTTTTCCCTCCGACGTAATTTCTTTTTTATATCCATTTCAATTTAACATACTATTACTATTTAATCAACAGCATCCTCCAATTCATCTACAAAACATTTCAATGACGCATAATTAAACACAAAGCAATAAATTATCGAACAATCATTGAAATCAAATAGCAAATATTTGTTTATAAATACGAAACCAAAAATTGAAATTAAATCATGCTGTGATTGTAGAGCTATAAATTGAACACGTCCTTTTTGACTAAGCGTCTGTCCAGATTGTATATATCTATTCATCTGAAACTCCATTTCGCTAAATTTTTCATGTATGGTATAACTACTATGCAAGTCTTTAGTAAACTGATCTAGAGAAGCTATATTGGGCTTTGCTCCAGATAAAACTATAGAAGGCAACAAATTAGTTTTCATCATTACATCGTCAATACCAACATAACGAGGTGGTTTATTTTTATAAAACTCAATTAGATCTGACCGCCATTTATTATACTCATCTCGATAATACGAACAACCAGCTTCAATCAAAAAATGAGGACCATATTTGTATGTAGCTCTGAAAAAAGGATTATCTTTGAATAAATAGCTGTAATTAGGATCGTCTGCATATCTATAACATATAATCAGATCAAATTCAGATAATTTAAGACGGGCATTTCCAATGTAAGTGCATTTATTTAACATAGCTAGACTCTGTTCCATACGCGCCAATTTGAAATGAAAACTTTCTGTAATATCATATCCATCATCATAAAGAGGTATAAGATATACACCTATTTTATCACCATCTTGATCTAAACCAAGTGATTTGCATAATTCCCCACTTACAACAATAACATCGACTGTAGGATCTGGATTTCTAACAGCTTTACAAACAAACATACATAATTCATGAAAAGACGGATCTCTTTTCATCAAAACTAAAAATAAATCATATTTATTCTTAGCAATATCATATATTTTTTGAGGTATTAGTATAATATTTGATGGTAATAAGCATGATATTATAGATGTCTGATATATTCCTTTTGCAGGAAATCCAGTATATGCTTGTCTCACTACTGATTTTTTACCACTCTTGTATTCTTTAATATTTGTAATTGCAAAATTTGAAGTTTCAAATCTATTATATCTTTCTGCTACAACCTCAGGAATATTAACTACGGCTCGTAGAAAAGATATAAAATGATTGAGTGATTGATCTTTCCATATACTTGGATCATAACATGTATATGTTGTTGGTTTATCAAGCGTTACATTTATACAAAAAGATTTTGTATAATCTTTTATAAAAATAGCTTCATCACAGCATTTAGATGTTTGTACCTTGCAAAAAGAGGTTTTATGCTTGTGGCGATGATTTTCACAAAGCCAAAATAAAGGATTTTTTAAATTATACAAATGTTCACTCAAATTATTACACTCAAGTGGCGTGGTAAATTGATTACATTGATTACATATAACATCTGACGTATAATTACATTCAAATGACTCTGAAATTATGCAATTTCGTCCAATTTTACATTCTAAACAAAACCCACAAGGTGGCGTATGAGAATGTGAACAATTTACGCATTTGTACAATTTAAATATTTTCAAATCTCTATGATAAAGAAGACTTCTAAAATCTATAAAAATCTGTGTAGGTACGTTGCATTTATCACAATTCACTAAAGTTGTTAGTTTACACTTGTTTTTGTTGTGTGCGTGACTACACGAACATCTATAAATTCTAATATCGTTGACTTCTAATAAATGGTCTTTTAATTCGTAATCATAAATTGTGTATAGCTTTTGTATTTGGATTTGTGGAACACAAAGCAAAACCATGGTCGTGTTAATGATAACTATCCTTCTTTACGTTTTGTTGAGTATACAATTTGCAATTTACGTGTTTAAAAAAAAACCAACTAAAAGAATTTTATTATTGGCTGGATGTTTTGGTGTTGGTAAAGCTCATCGAGCTGATGTAATTTTCACAGAACATAAATTTGGAAATTATGAACCAATTTCAAATGAAACACGCCTTTTATATTTGCTACAACATTTATCTAATTTTGTAGACACAATGCAGACTCAATTAAAGAAAAAAGACACAATAGTAGTGGATGGATCATTTATAAGTCATATATTAGATGCTCTGTTAGCAAATTTTGAAGCTAATGATAATTTATTTGAAGAAGTTGTTATTAAATATACATTTAAAAATGTAATTGATTTTTTGGAAAAAATATGCAATGCTAAGATTGACGTAACTTATGTATTAAGTGGTGATATATCTATCACAGTGTCTCATGCTATTAAAAATGGATATGAGATTGATGAAGAATTTATACGAAATCAAAACCTAATATGTTCTGCTTTGGCAAATATTACAAATATAGGGCGAGTAATTTATGTTCCTGGAGTTATTACTGAAAAACTATGGAACGATTTGATTATCCAGAACCAAAACTAACTGTATACACTCACCAGAAAATAAAAACTTACCATAACAATCACCTTGTTCATCCAATAAATAGACAATATCTAAATCATTATCATGTAAATTCATTCTAACAGATAAATTTAATAAAGTAGTTGTTAACCAAACACCGTTTACAATTTGAAAATTTTTATTAAAATTCAATACATTATAAGGAAATATATGATAATCAAATATATATTTTCTCTGTGTATAAAAAGGTCGATTGATTAAACAATTCCATAACGCACCAGGTACAGTATTTTTCGGTAAATTAATTTTTTCAGTGAATGTAATTTTTAATTTTGGAAAGTAAATATTATATGGGTTAACATTTGGTGGTAGAATCATAGTTATCAAAGAAATATCCAATATATTTTGAGCTAAATATTTTTTTAAAATAAATACACTCAACACTACATTGCATATGCTGTATATTCACGTCATCATTAGGCTTCCAACCACGAATACGTGCGCCACAACCACTACAAATAACTAGGTCACCATATCCAGAATAATAATATCCAGCTTTAGCCAAATCTTTTTTTCGCTGAGCCATCTGCTTTGGCCACATTTTAAATGAACGTATACGATCATATAAATTACTCATGTCCAATATCATCGGTAGGTATTTGTTGAAAAAGAGTTACTTTAATTCGTTTATCCAAATCCAATTTTTTATTATACTCATCAGAAAAACACTCAATAATTTTTTTTAAAGTTTCAACTTTTACATAAAGCGGTCCTTCGTTTTTAATTGCTTCGTTTAAATCACCAACCAATTCTTTAAAATCATAAGCTAGATCTTCTAAAAGTTCTTGTTGTTGCTTTATATGTTGCTTTAAATCAATTATTATGTTATTTATTTCATATATTGATTTTTCGGTCTCCTCTAAAAGACTAGAAAGAGAGAGAGACTCCATTCAATGTAAAACTGCGCAAATATATCGAATAAAGCGGTAGTGATTCAAAAAAATTATCAAATAAATTCAACTCCTGGTGTTTTTTTTCTCCAGTTTTTAAATTAATAGCTGAATTTGTTTCCAAATAATCAACACAACAGCTTAAAAAATCAGATTTCAGCACGTGGTCGATGGATTTCTTTTTTTTATTATGGACTTGTACACACAATTTCCCTTTTATTAAAAATAAATGAATTAGTTTAAATTCAGAATACAAACGAAACTTATTTTGTAAAATACGTTGAAATGAATTGAATGTAAATTCATCAGTAAATATATGCACATTTAATACATGATTTGCTGAACCCGAGCGATGTACGGTGGATACCCAAAAATCACTATGATTAAAACTAAACAACTTGAACAAAAATTTAAACCCTTGTCTCAATACTGTAGGGTCTATAAATTGACACTGACTACACAATAACTCGATTGGTGGTGGTGGATTAGGTATACTTTGGGAATATTTGTACAAATCATAACACGTCAATTTTAAATTAAAAAAAGTATTGAATGATTCTTTAGCACAATCATCTAATATTTTCAAAATCACCAAACTAGGTAAATCAAGCAACTGCATCTCTAATTAATAAAACACGTCTTTATAAATTATTTATTTAATAAACATAGTCTTTCTTTTTATCTGTCTATTTTTAAATGTAAAATGATCATTTCATTATAGCAATCTCTTTTCTCTGTCTATTTTTTTAAATGTAAAAACATAATTTCATTATAATTTTCTCTTACTCTTCTTTCTTTTTCTCTGTCTATTCTCTGTCTATTTAAAATTATAAAATCAAAAAAATTCATTTCTCTCAAAAACTTTTGGCCAGATTCAGGAAAATCTACAAAATAGTGCTCGCGCTCCACCCACTTTCCTTATTATTTTCCATAGTAGTAGGTGGGCTGATATATAAGTCTAAGCATTACCTTATATTACTACATCTATATTAGACTTATATATTATATATAATAGGCAGCGGCGACTTGAACTGCTGTTTATATACTAGAAAGATTGCTCCCTCATGTAGCTCCCGAATGTTACTATAGCAACTAACGAGAAGGTGTCGCCATCTGATTAGATGTATATAAATAACTTGTATATAAATATAAAGATATGTATAATTTATATACAAACTTTAACAGTAAAGATGATTGATACTATACCAAATAGTTTAATACAACTTCGTATATCTAAAAGTTTTTATTGCCGCTCATCAAAAGTAAATAATGATCAAATGCTAATTAAATTTCGTGATTTTTATTCTATAAGTAAACTTAATCCTGAACAAAGCTTGGTATACAAATATATTTCTGAAAATGATGATGCTATTGTATTACTACAAGCAGGACCGGGGTGTGGTAAAACATTTATAATGATGACTTTGGCATACAATCAACCCAAGGGTATACGAGTTGTTGTGTTTAAAAAAGATTTACTATCAGGATACCAATATGCTGTGGAAACTAGGACTAATGCTCGTTTTTTCATGGCTCTTTTTGATATAAATTACTTTACATACGTAAATACATTGGAGAAGCAACTAACATGTAAACTCGCGTCTTATGAATATATTGCATGTATTATACATCTCTTGCAAACAAGTCGTATAAATGATTTTTTGGACAACCTGATTATTCTAGACGAATATACCGTAATCAATAAGACGTTATTGTTTATTATACTTTTGTTATTTGAAACATGTAAAACAAACGTCGTAATATGTGGGGATAAAAACCAACTTCAATCTATACATGATTCTCACCATGCAAAGTACATTACTTCATTCGAAATAGCATCCTGTTTTACAAAGAAACAATTTACATTATCTGAAAATGTAAGATGTGCTGATGAAAATTATTCAAAGATAATAGATTATATATCTGAATTTTCGTGTGAGGATCGCATAGATGATTGGGGTTATTCTTTATTAGTGGCTCTTTTCCCCTTACAAACAATCACCGCTAAACCACCTACAGATTGTTACCATATAGCTTCAACACATCAGGAATTGGCAAACAATTTAGTTTCTGTTTATCCGAAAGCGATTAAAGAATTTTATTATATTGAACATACAAATTCAACAAAAGTATATAAACGTAAATTAAATGGAACTCCATATATGGAAGATGGAAAGATTGTCCCTTTTCTTTTTACACCATACCCAGTTGTTGATTATATGGAATCTAAAGTTGTTGGTAAATTTCTACCATATTTACCTTTAGTGGTTGGGTGTAAATATTTTTACAAGACTCTTTCTGAACTAACAATCGTCACTATACGAGAAATTGACTCTAAAAAAGAACAAATTTTTGCATCATACGATACGGAGCCTAACAAAATAATTAAAATTACAAAGGATGCCAATGATTCTGTAATGTTTCAAGACCATAGACAATACATACTTGGACAAAATGGTTTAGGCAGTGTATATAATTACCCATTATACCCCGCGTTTAGTATGTCTACATACATGTGCCAAGGACGTACAATAACTGCTGATCTAAACCTGATATTTGGACCAACTATAACTTATCGCTCTATATACGTTATGCTATCTCGAGTGAAAAAACCAACGCAGATAAAAAAAATAAATATTAACAACGCATTAAAATACCTAGTATCGGCGGTATACAATTTCCCAAATATCAAACAAGGAATTACAGCTAGAGATATTCATAATCGTATGCTGAATTACACTCTATTTGAACAATGTGGTGGTGGCGATTACAAAAAACTATACAATGATATTTGTATTTACCTCACATCGCCTATTAATCAGGCTAAAGACGCAAAAATGTACAGTGATATATCTAACCAACTGGATAAAGGCTGGTCAACTAGAATAATACATCCTCCATCACCTACAGATTATTCTGGGATCCCCAACAAAACGATGGATATTTTACTAAAACTTAGAAAACCAATTATGGCATTAAGTTTTTTAAAAAAAGAAGAATATCAAGCTTGGTTATTACAATTTCGAAAAGTTAGCATGGATATGATTCAAGTGCAAAATAATTATGATTCAACGCAGAGTGAATCTGGGGATGCTATAAAAAAATTCTGTGGAGTCGAAAACATGCATAAATATCAAGATGATGTGCTTGGTTTTATAAAACTAAATAAAAGTTCTTTTCTCGAATCAATGGAATCTGCCATAAAAGAAGATAGATGCGACGAACAATTTCTATATACTTTATTACAAGACGAAATACGCAAATTGGACGCAGCAAGTACCTTAAAGCGAAAACAACCAGATTGTTAAAAAAACAAAAAATGAATTAA
>JAABOM020100185.1:0-26566 GCA_011800125.2 Solanum clarkiae | reverse complement strand
GAGCCTCATTTTGTTGTCTCACCTGACTGGGTATACCAACCACCACTTCTACTCCCTTCCCTTTACCTTTGTTCTTCCTGGTTCTGACATATTTGTTGTACAAAATAATTTAGGGGTTAGACACAAACCACCTACTACACTTAACTCTATGGCATGATCTAAAGAACAAAATGAAAGTAACAACTCAAAAATTCTACGTAGCCTCCTGCTTATAAATGTGGTGCACAACACATCGATAAACAAGACTCCACATAGACACAACTTTGTAGACTCCCAAGGATGACCCACTCTGATACCACTTCTGTCACGCCCCAAGTCCTGTTAGGGCGGACTGACACCCATTGCAAATAAGGCCCGGGAGAACCAATTTATATCTATGCGCCTTCTATACATATTATAAGGGGTTTCTACAGTCAACATGCCTTTGTGAAATTAAACAATAATGACAAGCCAACAGAAAATGCATATGGCTAGGCCGTTGGGGCTATATTGTCAAAAGTATGAGATATTACCACACTTTACTTTACAGAGTCTACAAAGCCTCTAGATAACAAAAACTATCTGATAAGGGTCAGGCTAGGCCCCGCCTCGACTAACTGTATAATACAAATATATAAGCTCTAGACACAAACAAAGTCCTGAGGCAACCTGGAGCGTGGTATCAGCAACTAGATGTCCTGTACTCCTACTGGGGATATCTACTATCACCTGTACCTGCAGCATCAAATGCATACCCCCTTAAGGGACGTCAATACGAGATTATGTATTGAATATGTAAGGCAGGAAATATTGTATATGAACTAACAACTCAAATGAAACTATGCACTGTTATAGGATAAGATACCACCTTTGGTTATACTTTGGGATCATGTACTTTATGTTATTTATATTACTTTACCTTTACTGTATAATCGGTGTACAATAGGTAATACAAAAGACCAGATGATTAGTGGTAAAATTGTACTAGGATCTTTCCTGTCTAGGTTCTTCCTTAACCCCTCGAGCTACCGCCCATGATAGGATCGTCCCTGGCTAGGTGATTCTTCCACCCCTCGGGCTACCACCCATCAATAAACAATATACTTTATCTTTCAATTACCTTTGAGATGATTCTTTTGGTGGTCATAATATTGGAGCTGTAGGACTATAGATGTAACATGTGACATGTAGATAATCATACAAGACAATATGACAATGAAAAGAGTACGTTACATTAATAATGAAATGCATATGAGATGAAATAACTCGTGAACTTTATTTGGCAAAAAGAACCTATGTAACTTGGTAACTATATATGTATGACGATTTGAAGGTGACTACGTATGGGAGCATACGAATATGTGCAAGAGTGTAAACACAGTTAATAGTTATATCGGAGTTGGTAAGCGCCTTTATGTGCCAAGGAAGGATCTATGTTTCATGCCAAACAATACGAAATCAAGTATCCTTACGTACCTCGTTGTATGGCCTCGTTACTACCTCGAGATAATCTTCCCTTCCTCCAAATATTTATATACAACATAGTAGGTGATAAAACTAGCATTAGTATCCAATATATACATCTTGGTAGCCCAATCACATAAAAAAACAACACACGGGCAGCAAGCGGGTATTTATAAACTCGAGCATATTCTTTCGATCTTTCCGCCCCTAATCGTATTTTCTAATACATATTTGCATGTACATATCATGTGCAACCTGTATTTGTTCCATAATAATCTTACAACAGCCCATAAATCACAAGACATAACAATTCTACACAACCTACAAATGGACAGCATAACGTTATGCCCCTTAACCCCATTTTAACGTCGACAATTCCAAACCCGTTCCAACATTAACTAAACTATTCTCAACATATATATACATAAAAACAGCCTTGAAACAGTCTCAGAACAGTAACAAATCAGTCATTAAGGACGTGAGGCAATAGCCTTCCATCCAATAGCCCACAAGTTCATACTAAGAACACAATTGCGATATCATATAAGGGCTCACTTGTGTGGATTTTAAAAGTGGTAAAGCAGCCTGGTTAAATTACTATAAAACCAACCTTTATTAAATACATAAGTATTACTTCATAATACAGCCAACCAAGAAGAGAAAAGTCTCTTGAACAACAAGAAAAATGTAGAACAATCCTTAGGATACATCTTGTCCAGAATTTCTAGAACATGTATAATTAGCTTGTTTCTTTGGTTTTTATAAATAAACCATACCTAGGTGCATAAGTAGATTTACTTACCTTTAAACTCAAGGTTTAGAGCTTCTTTAAGAATTCTTGTAAGGTTGTAAGTCCTGTTTTCCACACGTTCAAAGAGAGCAAAGAATAACCAAGAAAGCAGATTTTTTTGTCCAAGTTGAAATGACTTTAGTGTGCTCTCTTTATCCCCTTTTTAAAAGCTTTCTTGGTTGACTTACTTTTTTTTCTTAGGCTTAATATACTAAGTTGGTGATGCAACTTATTTCTCCTTTCACTTGGGCCTTAAGGGGATCCAAATTGATGGGCCTTTGCTGCCTATTTTTCAGCTTTCTTCTTAATTAGTTTGGGCCTAAATTATCCAAGAAATTATGATGTCTTTGGGCCCTTTTAATATCCTTATTGGTCTGAAAATATAGTCCATTTATGATGCTAAAACTTGGACTAAAGTTACACTCTTAACACAGACTTTATTCATAATTGGACTTGGAAAAATTTAACATCGAGACTCGTCTACGTTTATCAAATTTAAGCTAAGCAAGTAGGTGACTCACCTGCTAGCTTCTTAAGTCCTACAGGAACCTCAATTCTCTCATGTTTTTAAGGCCTTGATCTCCTCAATTTGACATGAAGCATGTAAGCACTCGACCCTCTTAAGCGTTAGACGCACATATTGCCCTATATCACGAGATTCAAGCACTTTGAGAAATAAGTGCTAATTTGAAAAGTCATACCATGTTTCATTTGCATTATACTAGTATTGTAAAATGTGGGGTGTTATATCTCGATACCTTTTCCATTATTTATCAAGAGGAGCCGTAAGATCTTGGTCATAGACCCAGGCCATCAAAGGCTCAATTTCTACGATAGGGTCTTCTACAAACCCTAGAAGTTTTTACGGTCCGTAGTTTGGCTTGTAAATGGTCAGACGACAATTTAATGAGGATTAGAATTTTCTTTGCCCACCATTTCCCAAGCTTTTATAGATTGTAGATTAGCTCGTAGATGGTTAGACGATAGTTTTAATGAGGGTTAGAGTTGTCTTTTCCTACCTTTTTCAATCAAAACCTTATCATTTTGGTACAAAAATAAGCCCTCTTTTTGTACCCAATGTACCTATATTCTTATTGACATTTAAATTATTTAAGAGCAAGGTTCTAAGAGAAGAAATGCTAGGGTTGAAGAGTTTCTATCGAGGTTTTCAAGTTTCAATTGAGATACCAATTTGTAATACCCAAAAATTTGAAAGGAAGGGACAAGAAAGAAATGTGCAGAATTTCGTTGGTGCAGGGCTCAATGAGCCCTATTCACGGTCTATAGGACACACCACGACCCGTGGAGGGTCTCAAAGAGGTCATCCAAGCCCCAAAAAATCTTGCAAGTCAAGGCCACAATAGGGTCCATGACCCATAGTCTTTTGTATGGACCATATAGGGTCTCTACAATGAGGCACTCCTAATGGTTAGTGACCACGGGACCACGGACCCTTGTATGACCCATGGTGTGTTATATGGGTCATGGACCCATTCGTCAAGAGTCTATTAAAGTCTTTATTTCCATGAACCGTTGTATGGTTTGGGGTACTCTATATAACCTATATAGGGGCTCATCCAAGTGTCTGCGTCATTTAATTATTCAGGGCCATTTGGTCCTTTTTCAAATTACTCATTAATGAATTTGGATGGTTTTTGGGACTAAGTTCCACTCTATTAACTACCTTAAGCTCTCTTCAGCCCCTCATTCTCACCTAAGTTTCAATTCAAAGAAATTCTCTTTGGAAAATTCTCCCGAGGCTTTTTTCTTTTCAAGTAAGATTTCGTTATAGATCAAGCAAAGTTGTTCAATTTTCAAAGCTAATTTCTTCAAATTCTCATAGATTCGATTCTAAGGTTCATCCATGAGTCACTTTCACATATAGAATCTAATAAATTTCTCTCTTTTTTCATCAAATTATAAGTATGTACTTTATGAGTTTCATGATCTCAGTTCTAATTGTATGAATTATGATCTATATTCTAATTATTTGTCTAATTATGCATGAATTGCTACTAATTTCATGTTTTCAATGGTTTTACAAGTGTATTTTATTTCATGCAATCTGGGGTTCATGAGGATGATTATGTGTTCATTCAATTTTGATTCAATTGATTCAATCTGGGGTTCATGAGGATGATTATGCATGTTTTGAATCTAATTTCATGATTTTAAGTCAAACAAATTGTGAACCATGTTTTTATCGTAGTTTCACATACAAGTCATGATTATGGAATTTCACATGTTCAAGCAAATTTATGAAAAGGGTGACCTAAGATCTTAAGGGTGACTTAAGACTCATAATGATAAAAGGTCTACACCCATATTACATGAATCACATGGAAATAAGCTGCTTTATGAACAAGTTTCTATGATCTATATTCGTAGTTATTATGAATTACCTTTCCTATATGTTATGCTTATGAAAATTATGAAATGTGATTTATGACAAGCTCTATGAATTAATGATAAGTATAACTTTTATGATATGTATTCCGTGGAATTTAGGATAAGCACCAAGAGGACTTTGAGGTAGAGACTCGACCCAAGAGATCCTTAGTAACAATCTCTAGTCCCATATAACTATGTTTCCACCATAGGATTATTTGTCAATATGGCCTATCTAGTAGATCTACATATAGCATATATTCATGATTACTACCTAGTGGGGTAGAGTTCTACCTTGGCAAATAAACTTCTTTTCCTCTAATGTATGGGTAGATATCTAAATTTCGTATTACAGCTCACATGATCTTATTATTGGTTATGATTATATCCCATATATGTATTATTTCTTGTGATACTTTGCATGACTATTCATTTTTCTTACTTTTACATGTTACTCTTTGGCAAGTAAACTCCTTTTTCTCTAACATCGAAATCTCATATTATATCTCGCTTGGTCTTACTTTTTATTGTTGTTATATGTCATATATGTATGGTTCTTTATGATTCTTTACATGACTATTCATATTCCTTACTTTTAGAATGTTACTCTTTATGATTTTCTTGTGCATTGACCATTCTCATGTTTACATATACTATTAAATACATCTCTTATCATGTTGTTTACTTGGTCTTTTGCATATCACGATTTATATTCTTTACATTGACAACATACTTAGTACATTCAAACATACTAATGCATATTTTTTTGCCAACTTATATCACAATGTAGGGTTGGATGCTCTTTCTCATTCCCCTTGCTAGTTGGTGATTACATAGAGATTTGGTGGTGAGTTCTCACGCTTCATAGATTATTCAATCACTTCATACTCTTGTCTTTTGTTACTTTTGATACTTTAAGAATATGTCATTTTATTTCTTTGTCGAGGAAGATCTAGGAACATGTCCATATCCCCCGCCTATGTAAGGACAATTATATTAGAGCATGTCTGGATGTATCAAGTCTATGTCATCTTACTTTATTTTGCTATAATATGTAGTTTTTAGATTTCTTTTGACTTTTCGCTTTATGTTTGCCTTATTTCTATACCTTATGAATGATTGATATGCTACGAGACTCAGTTGGGATTTCTCCGGGGATCCTAATCACCATGTTGCACCTAAGGCCTAGCTTGGATTATCGTAAACTTAGTATTAGATCATAAGATTTTGAAGTGTCCTAGGGAATCCAACATGCCATACCAAGTAGATTTTTATTCATGGGTGTGCATGCCACATATATGAGTAGGAGGCTATCAGGCATTTTAGGAAGTCTTCACCTCTTTCATGATCTATGTCATGCAATAAAGTGTGCTTTAAGACTTCTTCTTTAACAATTATTTCTTTGAAATTTTTATAAAATGCCTCCACATAGAGCTCTAATGCAAAGAGAGGTTGATGTTATGAAGGATAGGCCCTCAAGAACCTAATAATCATGTCGTTGACTAAGTTACTAATGTTGAGTTCTGGAATTCTATCTCTATACTAGTCCAAGCCATGACTAACCAAGTGAACCAAAGGGTATTGCCTCCTTCAAATATGGCTACACCAACTTCCAAAGTTTGGGACTTTACAAGAATGAATAATCCCGAATTTCATAAGTCCAAGGTTGGTGGGGATCCCAAGAATTTATTGATAAGGTGTACAAAATTGTTACTATCATAGGGGTACATTCGAAGGAGAAGATAGAGTTGGAGTACTACCAACTCAAAGGAGTTGCTCAAGTATGGTACAATCAATAGAAGGCCAAAAGCGTTGATGAGGGTCCCATAGATTGGGAGACTTTCAAAGTTTTATTTCTTGACCACTTGTTTCCGGTTATGTTGAAGGAAGAGAAGGTGTTGGAATTCATTAATCTCAAATAAGTCAGTGAGTATGAGGGTATCTTCCCTCAAGTTTACAAAGTTACCCAAGTATGATCCTTCCATGGTAGTTAACTCCCGTGCTTGAGTAAGCAAGTTTATTTTAGGGGTAACAAACTTGGTGGTGATGGAATGATGAACTGCTATGCTTATCAAAGAGATGGACATTTCTAGGCTCATGACTTATGCTTAACAAATAGAAGGGGAAAAACTCAAAGAGAGAATAGTGATGGAGTCCAGGAGGGCTCAATTTAAATTTATGTTTTCTCAATCGAGATCTGGTGGTGTAATGGATGTTTATAGCAAGGCCAAATATTTCAAAACCAAGGTTCTTCATAAGCTCCAGGCTAAAGAATTGATACATATAGGGTGTCCAACTCTAAGGCCTAATATAGGGACCCTTAAGGTCATTTTCTTGATGCTACTTCCTTTTCGTTAGTTAGAGACTTTCTACAGCGACCTCGGGTCATTTATGATTTGTTTTGACTAGTAGTTCAATCTCCTTGTTATTCACTTAAATTTTGTGTAGATTTTTATGTTTGGAGGCCTTTATAGATTAAAAAGCTAACTTTGATCCAAATATGGGAAAACATATTCAGAATGAAATTCTAAAAATTTTATCACTCCTGGAATAGCAAAATTAATCTAGAAGCGTGGTCGACTTGAGCACCGAGGATTTAGTGCAAATTTAAACCATTTCACATTTGAGCTTTTGAAAATTGGCCTAAAGTTGACTTTGGTCATCATTCTTTGAAATTGTGGTCGAATGAAAATTCTGACAATGCGATTAGCTTTGAAATGTCGAGTTTGATCTGGAACGACTTTTTGTTCGGCTCCTAACCTCGATAGATTTTGGTTAAAAATGGTCATTGGGAGTGGGATCAACATTCAGCTATAATAACCTCGGACGAAATTTTTAACTTCATCATTGAGTCCAAAATGTCAAGTTTGGGGGTTAGTGAAGTTTGTTTCTACACTTTGAATGATTCCTAGGAACCCTATCAAAATTTGGAAAGTTTACTAAACTAGCCACACCAAGTAATTTTGGTGCAAGGTGACTTTACACCTTCATGAAATTGAGAAAAACAGCCATGATTGTGGAAGGGTGGACCTTTATGCTTCGTGAACATGGGCTTGGTGGTCGCGATCATGGAGGTTAACCTCTTTGTTCTTTGTGTTTACAGCCCATTGGCTGCTATAGCAAAAGGCCATTTTCCCTAACCTTACGCCATTGCAGGCCACTGTGGTCGCGCTTGCAAAGGTCAATTGTGTTTCCTTTTTATATCTATTCAAGGACTAACTCAACTCACTCTAGGGATTTTAAAATTCAATTTCTTGGTCATTTTAGAGCCAATTTCAGTGATTCAAAAGGTTATCTTATGTGATTTTCTGGGGAGAACATTGTCGTGTGATCGAAAAGTGTGTGAGGAGCATATTTGAGGTAAATTTCATAAAAGAGTTGCTACTATGTTTATGATTAGCTTAAAATTGGGTTTTTCTTATATGGATATTTTGTAGCATTTACGAGCCCATCGTTTCTTATTTTGGAACAACAGTTCGGGCAGCCAATTAGACCCTTTTTATGGAGTTAGTTTTGAAATTTCTAGTATGGTCCCAGATTCTCATTTTTGACTCCAAAAAGGAAAATAGCGAAAAAAAAGGGACCAAATAAAGATCACCACTGGTAGTCTAGGTAGCAAAAGGGAAAATTCTAACAAACATATGAATTTTGAATTGCACATACAAAGTTGATAAAAAAAAAACGTCTTATTATAATTTTCAAATTCACAAAATAAAAGATGTCTTCATATCATCAAAATTATGACTCGATAATAGAGGTCCAAAATATATTGGACAATTTTTAAGAATTTACAATGCAATTATAATAGATCATTAACCATTTATTACTTACTTTCAACGCGTTATCCTTAGTGTTTTTGGTTGATGCATAAACAGTAGTATCAACTAAGGGGGATTTTCTAAAAACCAAAAAGAAATTAGTTGTAACACCACCACCCCTTATTCTTTTACCTGCTTTCGAGTAAATGCACAGGAGATGTTGAAAAAATCTGAGAAAAAGTTATAGAAATAGATTTTATGAGAGCCTCTATGACTCGTATTCAACTGCATGACTCGTAGAGGGAATTTCAAGGTGAATTCCAGTGACTTAAAGTTTCAAGACCCTTTAATTTATAAGAGGTGTTAACAACTCATATAACCTTTATGACTCGTAGAAAAGGGTTTCGTGATAAATTCCAGCGAGTCCAAGATCAGATTCCCTTATTTATGAAAGATCATTTATGACTCGTAGAAGAGGTCTCATGCAAATTTCCAGTGAATCAGACTTTTTGACATCCAGTCTATGAGATGTGTTTACGACTCGTAGAGTGCTCTACGACTTGTAGATCGGGTATCGTAGATCCATATAACAGTTTTACTGAGGGGTAATTTTTGTCCATTCTAATCCTTATTCATTAAACCCTTATGTGTTTTAGACTTGTATAAGGTCTTAAATTAAATCCTAAGAGTATTAATTCTTCATTCCACATATTGGGGAAATCTTGAGAGCCTTGAAAGAGAAAGAGGAGCTAGGGTTTCCAATCCAAGCACGAGGATTGACTAAGATATAATTGTTTCTTCTATTTTTAGGTATGTAAGGCTTACCAAAGTATCAAATTCCTTTCTTCACATGCCCCTTTAATCATCTTGAGTCAAGATTTGAAAAAGAGTTCAGATTTGAGAAATTCTATCATCTAAATATGGAAATCTTGCATTTATTTCAAACTCTCTTGACACTTTATGACGATTTGATGCATTACATGATTTTTAAATGACATTGAGTTAGAGATTTATACTTGATAGTTCGAACCCTAATTTTCATGATTTAATGAAATTCTATGCATATTAATAAGTTAAGTTTGAGGTTGAGGTTGAATACATGAGTTGAGTAATTTGAGTATGATTGAGCATGAGAAGCATGTTGCATCGAGTCATACATATTGATACATGAGTATTTTGCCTGCACTACATAATGAGTTAATTGAGTAAGTCTAAATGACCATTTGAGTTTGAGTCGAGTTTGATTATTTGCATTGATTGATTGAACTGATGAGTAACTGAGTTGATTTAAACATTAAGATTTGAGTTGATTGATTGAGCATCGAGGCTTGAGTTGATTGATTAAGTATTACGGATTTAGTTGATTAATAAGCTGAGCATGTTTTAGCCTTTGAAGGATTATTGAGCACCGAGCGGGGAGTGAGTATATATTTACTTTAACCTACAGAACTACATTGTCAGCATAGGATAGTTGTTATAACTCATTATGGCAATTCTTGTCCTGCAAGTAGACATTTACTATGGATCCAAAAGAGAGATTAATCACCATTTTTTGCGGCAAGTTAAGGGTGGGCATGGCAATGACGCCGAATTCGTTGTGCATTACCTAACTAAAGGTGGTGACATAAGGATATCATTTAATAGAAACTCCCAAGAAACATTGACTGAGCATGTTATTTCAAAATGAGTTACTTTTACCGAGCACATTTTTAAAAGCATGATTTACTCTTAAACCTGCATACTGAGTCGAGCAAGAATTGTTGAGTCGAGATGAGTGAGTCGAGTTGTACTTTTCTTAAGCTATTTTACATACTAGTATATTCCATTTACTGACGTCCATTTGGGTCTACATCACTTTATGATGCAGATACAGCTGATAGAGGACTTCAACTCATGCATCGTTGAGGTCCAGATTCAGTACACTTCCAAAGTTTGTGATCCCTCCTTATATCCCAGAGGAACCCTCTCTATTTATTTACTTTCTTTGAGTATTTTGTTTTCTTGATCGAGGTCTCCATGGCTATCATGGCACCATCTAAACTTTTGAGTAAAGGCTTCATAGATACTAAGTAGAGGATTGCCAAGTATTTTGTATTCTAAATTTATTTACTAAATACTAAGAGTTAGTTGAGTTACATTTTGTTTCATATGAGGACCCCTTTACTTGAGTATTATTCTTCTACTGTTGAGTATGATATGTCAATGACGCCACATGGTTCATTCGGGGACTAGCAATAGTCTCTAGGTGCTGGCCACGCCAAGGATACCATCCCGGGGCGTGAAAAACTTGGTATCAGAGCATAGAGTTCAAGAGTCCTAGGGAGTCTATGAAGACGTATTTAGTAGATTCTTGTTTATGGGTGTGTTGTATACCATACCTCATAAGCAGGAAGCTATAGGACATTAGGAATTATTACCTTCTTCTTGTATTTTGAGTTCATGCGATAGAGTTAAAAACTCAAGAAAGCTCTTTTCAAACTCGTGTGCTGCATGATTGCAGATCATGCCTCCAAGATGCACTGTAACCCAGAAGAATGCTTTAGCTAGCACTACTGAGAATCCTACTTCAAAGGTGCCTCCTCAGATGGAAATGAGGGGCTAAGGTTGACCGTCCATAACTGATGGTGTTCCTATGATATGTACCGTTCCACCTGCTCTTACTACAGAGTTGACCCGAACCACAGGTACGATCAAAGTTGTCAAGGTCTGACCCGAACCACAGGTATGATCAAAGTTGTCAAGGTCAGCCAAACTTTAGGGCACAGGGTGCAGAATCTCAGGTAAGTGCGACCCTTGGCTCTAAAGGGAAGCCAGCTTGTGGGAAATGTGGCAAGATGTATCTAGGAGAATGTAGAGATGAAGAGAATAGCTACTACAAGTGTGTCCATCCGGGCCATTTTCAGAGAGAGTGTTCGATGTGGGGCAATAAGGCCTAGTCCTCTACCACAACACCCACCAGCAAGGGTAACTATAGAGGTACTGCACCAGGAGCAGGTTCTAGGACAAATCGTCTGTATGTGATAGGGAACTGACATGTCCAAGAGGTGGAACTAGATGTTGTGACGGGTATACTTTGAGTCCTTACCTTTCCTTGCTATGCTTTACTTGATCTAGGTGCAACATGCTCTTTAGTGACACAGTATATGGCAAGTAGATTTGAGATTCTTCTTGAGTGCTTACTTGAGCCATTTTCTATTTCTACTCATGTTAGTGAGCTCATTCATGCTGAGAGGATCTATTGAGATTGTGTGGTGTCCATCTATCATAGGGATACTCTTATTGATTTGATTGAGTTTGAGATGGTCGATTTCAATGTGACCCTTGGTATGGACTGGGTTCACGCATGTTATGCCATTGTTGATTGACAAACTCGGAGTGTCAAATTCCAGTTTCTGAATGATCCTATTATTCAGTGGATAGGAGATTCTGTTACACCGAAGGGTAAATTTATTTCTTAGCTCAAGGCCTAAAAATTGATCTCTAAAGAATGTATCTATCATTTATGTGAGTCAAGTCTGATATATGAAGTTGAGCTCCTACCATTAACTCTGTCCTGATTGTCAGTGAGTTTCTGATATGTTCCTTGATGATCTTCCTGGAGTGCCTCCTAATAGGGAGATTGACTTTAGAATCAATGTACTTTCTGACAGCTAGCCAATTTCTATTCCGCCATATAGAATGGCCCCTATGGAGTTGAAAGAGTTGAAGGAGCAGTTGAGGGATTTGTTAGAAAAAGGATTCATAAAGTTGAGTGTCTCTCCATGGGGTGCCTCGATCTTGTTCATGTGAAAGAAGGATAGATATATGATGATATGTATTGACTATCTCTAGTTGAATAAGGTGACAATCAAGAATAAGTACCCCCTTCTGAGGATTGATGATTTGTTTGACCAACTTCAGGGTGCTACTATTTTCTCTAAGATAGACCTCAGATCAAGCTATCACCAATTGAAAGTAAGAGAATGCGACATTCCAAAGATGGCTTTTGAAACCTGATATGGTCACTTCGAGTTCTTGGTGATGTCCTTTGGCATCCGCATCTTTTATGGACTTAATGAACAGAGTATTCAAATAGTATCTTGACATGTTCATGATCATGTTTATTGATGATATCTTGGTGAATTCCTGGGACAAGGAGGAGCATGCCAATCACCTCAGAATTTCTTTGCAGATGCTCAGAGATAATGAGTTATATGCAAAGTTTTCTAAGTGTGAGTTTTGGATCAAATATGTGGCTTTCCTAGGACATATGATTTCTGGAGATGGAATTTGAGTGGATACTTAGAAGATTGAGGTGGTTAAGAATTGGCCAAGCTAAACCCTATTGATAAAGATAAGGAGATTTCTGGGATTGGCTAGTTATTACCGGAGGTTTGTTAAGGGATTTTCTCCCATTTCCGCACCATTGACTAAACTGACTCAGAAAAAGGTCAAGTTTTAATTATATGATGAGTGAGAAAAGTTTTCGGGAGATGGAGATGAGGTTAACCGTTGCACCAATATTGACATTGACTTATGGGATAGATGGATTTGTTATCTACTGTGATGCTTCGTGGGTAGGATTGGGATGTGTGTTGATACAGAGGGGAAAGGTTGTTGGCTATGCTTCTAGACGACTTAAAGTGTATGAGAAGAACTATCCCACTTATGACTTGGAGTTAGCAACAATGGTGTTTGCTCTCAAACTATGGTGCCACTATCTATTTGGAGCATATGTTGATGTATTTACAAACCACAAGATCTTGCAGTATGTCTTCACTTAGAAAGAGCTTAACTTGAGGCAGAGGAGATGGCTTGAAATGCTCAAAGACTATGATATGAGCATCCTTTACCATCCAGGTAAAGCTAGTATGGTTGTTGATGCTCTTAGCAGGTAATCCATACGAAGCACTGTCATATGGAAGAGGAGGAGAAGGAGTTATCCAAAGGGTTCATAGATTGGGATGATTGAGTGTTCAATTAGATGAATCGGGCGAAGGAGGAGTTCTTGTGCATAATGGGTCTGCATCATCTTTAGTAGTAGAGATGAAGGAGAAACAAGATCAAGATCCTTTTCTATTATAGTTGAAGGAATATGTGCATAAACAAAAGGCAATGGCTTTCAACAAAGGGTGATATGGAGTACTGAGGTATCAATGCGGATTGTATATCCCAGATATCAAAAGTGTTTGAGAGAGGATCACGGCAGAGGCCCATAGCTCTAGATATTCAATTCATTCAGGGTCCATTAAGATGTACCATGACTTGAGGGAAGTCTACTGTTGGAGTGGAATTAAGAAAGACATTGTTGAGTTTGTTTCTAAGTGCCCAAATTGCCAATAAGTTAAAGTTGAGCACCAAAGGCTACGTGGAGTAGCTCAAAACTTTGAGATTCTAGAATGGAAGTGGAAGATGATTAATATGGACTTTGTTACAGGCCTACCAAGGTCCCATAGATAGCATGATTCTATTTGGGTGACTGTTGATCGAATCACTAAATCTACACATTTCTTAGCAGTTAAGACGACAGACACCATAAAGAATTATGCCCAGTTATACATAAGGGAGATCGTTAGATTGCATGGGGTCCCTTTGTCATTATCTGGGATAGAGGAGCTCAGTTTACTACCCAGGTTTTGAGATCTATTCAGAGGGGTTTGGATACGAAGGTGCTCTTTAGTACTGCTTTTCACCCACAAATGGATGGCCAAGCGGAGCGTACTATTCAACCTTTGGAGGATATGTTGAGAGCCTACTCCATGGACTTTATTAGTAATAGGGATGACTACTTGCCTTTGATAGATTTTTCTTATAACAAAAGCTTTCATTCGAGATTTCAAATAGCCCCATATGAGACACTCTATGGAAGAA
Organism: Solanum clarkiae; assembly: GCA_011800125.2. Lineage (NCBI taxonomy): Eukaryota > Viridiplantae > Streptophyta > Magnoliopsida > Solanales > Solanaceae > Solanum > Solanum clarkiae. Next base: position 12,337 of record JAABOM020100185.1, on the reverse strand, counting down.
GGTATAGGTCGCTGATTGGATGGTTTGAGATAGGTGAAGCAGAGTTGATTAGGCAATACTTGGTTTACCAAGCTATGGAGAAGGTGAAGATCATTCGAGAAAGGTTGAGGACTGCATAGAGTCGACAGAAGTCCTACACATCTGTAAGGAGGAGAGACTTAGAGTTTGAGGTCAATAATTAGGTGTACTTGAAAGTTTCTCCCATGAAAGGTATGATCACATTTGGAAAGAAAGGAAGTTGAGTCTGAGGCCAGGTATATTGGACCTTATCAGATCATATAGAGAGTGGGCAATGTGAAGTATGAGTTAGATCTACCGATAGAGTTAGAGGCCATTCACCCAATCTTTCATGTTTCCATTCTTAAGAAGTGTTTGGGGGATCTACAATTGGTGGTTCCTGTTTCCATGTTTCCATGCTTAAGAAGTGGTCGCGCCCCTGGTGCGTCGCGGCCCGGACGCAGACAGACACTGTCCTCTGAAAAATTAGTGAAAATTACTTTTCTCTATGGATCTTCTAAAGTCTAGATTATACCCATTTCCCACTCAATTTTTCCCCCTGATCGAGAATATGAAGTTAAATTTTTGATATCACACATGGATTTTGAGATATATGAAAATTACAATTATGAACATTTTCAAGGCACATTTTGGGGGTGCTTCAACTGATATCCATTTGGGAATGAATCGTTTATGATACAGGTACAGATAATAGAGGACTTCAGCCCATGCATCATTGAGGTCTACATTCAGTACACTTCTAGAGTTGGTGAGCCCTCCTTACATCCCCGAGGAGCCCTTTCTATTTCTTTACATTCTTTGAGTATTTTGTTTTCTTGATTGGCATGTCCATGGCCTATCATGGCACCATCTAGATTTATGGGAAGAGGCTTCATAGACACTGAGTGAAACGACCCAAAAAAAGTGCTTTGGTAATGCTCACAATCATAATTTTCATGTATCTCAAAATTCATGCGTGATTTGAAAAATTCGACTTCATATTCTTGATCGGAGGGTAAAATTGAGTGGAAAATTGGTATAACCCTAATTTTAGAGGACCTGTAGCGGAAAAAAATTCACAAATTTCAGTTTCCAGAGAGGGTCCGCGCTCTGGCCACGACGCGCCAGGGGCGCGGAGATGTATATTTTTCTCCTTCGCGGTTGGTTCATATCACGGACCAGACGTGGACCTGTTCAGTTATTTCCCTTGTTTTTCAATTCATCCAAGGGCATTGGGGTCATAGCCCTATACTCATTTAAATGTGAAATCTACCACACTTAGCCATTTTTCAACTCTATATCAATCAAAACCCTCTCAAAACCCTCTCCAACACTTAACCAAATATTTCATCCAAATTCAAGTGTCTCAAGCTTAATTCCAGATCTCAAAAACTCTATTTAAGCTTCAAGTCTCCTTCAGTTTTCATCAAGAATACCCAAGTTTGAGGTATGTGGATTTCATCCATTGGGTCCTTTCACCCATGGAACCCATCTTCCTATTTTATGAAAATTGCATATTTTCAAATTGTATTACTTATGGGTATCTATTATTATGAAATATGAGCATGAAATATGTTGGAATTTTATCAAGTATTGTTGATTATACATGAATATCTATTTTAAGCTTATACTATGAATTAATCTTTGTCTATTGAGACTATACATGATTCAAGCTATGAAATCTATGAACTATTGTGAAGTTTTAATAAGATTTTCATGTTACCAATGATCGGGTTTTACAATGTTATTGGTGGGTTGATTTACATGACTTTAGCATGCATTGATTTCACTATTTCATGATCCATACTCTTGAAATTTTGCATAGTTTGAACATGTGTCCATATATGCCCACTACATGTTTAATAGAATGTCTTGACAAGAATTCTCAAGCTTTTCTATGACCTATTGCATGATTATTACAAGTCTTGATTGTTGATGAGTCATTGAGTTCTTATGCTAAGGTTTATGCTCTTGTGAATTGTGAAGCCTACTAGAAGGGAGTATGAACTATGTTATATGCCTTGCCCTCTAGTACAAGGACAGTTTTATATGAAGGGGTTATGAACAATGTTGTACACCTTACCATCATGTATGATTCAATGTTATGCAATATCTTATACTCATATGAAGGGGTTATGAACTACGTGGTACGCTTCACCCTTATATATGATTCAATGTTATGTATTATCTCATGCTTACATGTAGGGGTTATAACCTATGCTATCTTTCTACCCTCATGTACTATTCATTATCTCATACTTACATCTAGGGGTTTTGATCTATGATACTTCTCTACCCTCATGTACTAACCATTACCTTCTAGAAGGGATTATGAGCTTTTCTATATCCTTCACCCTCTAGTACAAGGTATTTGGATGATCTATTCATGTTACTCTATTATGTTAAATAAGTTATATAAATACAATTATTCTCAAGCATGTTTCATCCTATACATTGATTACACATGGCATATTGAGCTTATGTTCATTGATTATGATTAAGAATCTTGTCATTATGTCTTATGATTCTTGTTGCATTGCATCTCACGTACTTAGTAAATTCAAACGTACTAACGCATACTCTGTGCCTACATGATATTACCATGTAGGAACTGACGATCCTATTAACCATCCTCCCTATGGCTAGTTTGGTCCTTGTGAAGAAAGCTAGTTGGTGAGTCCTCAATTTCGAGGGCAATATGTATTCTCATTTATGCTTTATAGAGACTTGTTCTTATGTTGAATACTTATTAAATGAGGATGAGCTCAGGAAACGTCTTGGCCCCTTCCCTATTCTATGTAGAGGGGTCATTGAATATTAAGTCATATTTTGCCTATGATTTTGAAGCTTGACTCTTCTTATACTATTATTATTATGAATGGTTTCCCTTAGTCCCTTTTCCCTTTTTATTTATTTGACTCTTGTGTTTTTCTAATTTGCTTCTGCAATCAAGGATGTGTACACAATATGCTAAGAGGCTTATTTGGGTTGTCTTCGGGCTTCCTATTCACCGTGTCATGTCTAGGCCCTAGGCTTGTTTTGTGACATTGAGTAAAGGATTACCGAGTATTTTCTATTCTAAATTTATTTAATAAATACTATGAATAAGTTGAGTAACATTTTGTTTCATATCAGGCCCTCTTTACTTGAGTATTATTCTTCCGCTGTTGAATACGATGTGACGATGAAATCAAGTTGTTCGCTCGGGGACTAGCAATATTCTCTAGGTGCTGGTCACGCCAAGGGTACCCTCTCGGGGCGTGACATTAGTACAACATATAATGAGCTTATTGCCGTGCAAAAAAATACATTCTCTGAGAAGTGGTGTGATATATGCTAGTGTGCTTTATATATTCGTCAAGAGACCTTTTTAAACACTCTTTCAAAGGAAACAACCATCTCTAAAACAAATTTGATGTTTCCAATATCTAATGCAATCCATTGAAAAGAAGAACAAGTGAAATGATTGTGAGAATTTAAATTTCTTGTAAAATAAAAGGAAAGAAAAAGTGGAATGGTGAAAAAACTAAAAAATTATCTAATAATTATTGTGTGAAAAAGAAAAGGAAAAAGAAAAAGAAATAGTCCAATACCAACCGTATATAAAGGCAAGGAAAGGAGGTGAAGAAGGAAAAAAGGTGAGAAAAATCCACTATCACTGCTTCGATTTTGTTTTCGTGCAACCACTAGAGTTGTTTGTTTATGAAGTCAGATAGGATGAGTTAAAAGGCATGAGAGGAAAGCATCATTTTTTCTCAATTACGTTAGAGACATCTCAATTTTTTCTTTTTTCTATATTTGGTTATTTCTTCCTCTTTAATATAAACGTGACATAGTATGCGTACTAAGCTAAAATTGGACGTGACTCTATATAAGAAAGACTCAATACTTATCAGAAAAAAAGAAAAATGAAAATTCAAAACTCAATTAACTAAAAAAGTACCAAAAATTCAAGACTCAATCAACTAATAATATCAAAAAATGCAAGACTCAAAACTTGCTTATAAAATGGCCATGTTCAATTTTAGCTTCGTACACATACTATACAATGTTTACATCAACGAGAAAGAGAGAAAAAGAGAAAGAATTGACATGTCTCTGCCACAATTGAGAAAAAAATTATGTTCTCTTTTCATGAATTTTATTCCATCCTGTCTGGCTTTCAAAACAAACAATCCAGTAGCTGCACGAATACGAAATCGACGTGATGGCGGTGGACTTTTCTCACCTTTTTTCCTTCTTCTCCTTTCTTTGCTTTTATATACTGTTGGATTATTTCTTTTTTCTTTTTCCTTTTCTTTTTTGCACACAATAATTATTGCATCATTTTGTAGTTTTTTTCACCATTCAACTTTTTTGTTCCTTTCATTTTACAGGAAATTTAAATTCTCACTATTGAAAACTTACTCATTGCAAATGAAGAATGACATTTACTAGCAAGTAAAAGTAGATCCAAATTCACTAAATTTATAAAGAAAATCCTAGCAAGTAGAAGTTTAGAGCCAAATTGAATCACAAACCTCTACTTTTTGGATGGTTAAAAATGTCACATAATTCGAGGAATCCTAGATAATGTCGGAGTAAAGGATCCTCAACAAGGGCATTTTAGTGCGTTGTAGATTCTTATCCAAGACTTGTATCATTTGATGATGCCTTGTGAATCGCTAGAAATATGTGAAGTGTATGGCTAACCCAATAACGAAAGTTTCATAAGGGGACTGGAGCAGGCTACCATGAGACAAAAGATTTCTTTCTAAAGAGATTCAATTCGAAACTCTTATATGTCCAAGGTTCAATATTGAAATGATTTCAGAGGTTTTTTCTAACTTTTTCCGTATCAACAAACAATTCGAAATACCTCGACTTTTTTAAAACAGGTCCGAGTTAAATAGCAATGATTCGAAGCACTTCTTTTTACACTATTTCGGAAACCCAAGGACAACATATAAACGTGTGTTTTTAACTTAATTTCATTTGACATCCATACCCTTTAATTTTAAGTGTACAAAAGTAGACATTTGTATAAAATTGAACAAGTAGAACACATCTCCTACTTGATGTCTTACATGACATTTTGCATCCTATGTATGTATCTACTTATTCAACTTTATACAAGTTTAAAATATCTATTTGTTTACATCCAAATTTTGAAGATATAATGCTAGTTGAGACTAAATTAAAAGACATATTTATGTATCATGCCTTTTTATAATGATGGTCCTCCTCTTGGGGCAAATTTTGCAAATTCATCAAGGTTCCATTAGGTAATATATTTTAAAATCTTTCATGGGCCATAGATCTTTACTACATTCTCTAGTGTTCCATAGATTTCAGATTCAATGATCCAACCAAAACATACAGTGAGAAAATTTTATTTTTACATCAGCGAACAAATCAACAATTTAGTGAAATAGTTACATGAATACAAGTACAATGAAGTTCGACTTCCCTATATTTGCAGTTCAAAAACTGAATTAGCCTCCACTAATAGGAGGTATAATGGACAATTCATCTCCATCTTTGACTGTGGTAGACTCATCTGTGTATTCCTTCTTCCGGGAAAGAAGCATGCACCCATGAATCTCTTCCAAGAGTGGAAAGTGAGAAATGACCTTATTCAAGCAGTCACTGGCACTACTACCGTAAGAAACTTCCAATGGCATTTTCAGTCACGCCAGTTAGATCTCTAGCACAGGCAAAAATAGAAATTTGAAGGGATCTACTCTCATCTCTATGTTGCAGAGCTTTCATATCATTACTGTCAATTTGTTTATAAATCATGACTATAGCAATTAATTCAACAGCAGCATCTATCATTTATGCTCCAATTTCAAAGTCATGGTTTTTAAGAAATCAAAACTGACAACAAAAATAGTATGTTGGTTTCTCTCAGGGATAGGAGCTAAGTAGTAAACACCACCACAATTAACTTACTATTCACCCTCTTGAGTTAAACTGAATATTTAAAAGGATCTATTACTCTTTCCTAAGAATACGATCCTTTTACTCTTTCCTAAGAATACGACTAAATAACTAAACAAACACAACTTAACTTCTACAAGAAGTTGAAATCTAAAAGTAAGTTAAACACTTACTATAAGTAGTCCATCTAAAGATGCAAAAAATGTATTGACCTTAGAACTCCACTAACATGGCCAAAACTGACCAACATCTTATGTGATTCAAATTAATGCATTTTTAATTGTCTAGAACCATTAATCTAAGTCCACACAGTTCACAATGAAAGAAATGTTCCTTCTTTTATAACATCAAGTTTAATACAAAAATGACAGTCATTTTGAAATAAATGAAGAGAACTAAAAAGAAAGGTAAACTAAAGCCAAGTCCACTTGCTGATAACCTCACCCTCTTTGCCTGTGATGATGCAAGGAATTGTCTTACAATCGACTTCATTCTTCAAGACTTTCGTGTCAAAGCTGGCCAAAAAACAAACTTTAACAAGTCCAAAGCTCTCTTCTCTAAAAACTATCAGTGTCTTGCAATCAACTATATTCTTCAAGACTTGCATGCCAAAGCTGGACAAAAAACAAACCTTAACAAGTCCATAGCTCTCTTCTCTAAAATCTATCCAGAAACTACTAGAATCATGTGCTCTGACATCTTAGGTATTAAAGAGCACCAAACCTTTGGTAAATACCTTGGCTACCCCATGTTCCATAAAAAGTCCACGAATAGTGACTTTCAATTCATACTGGATAGCATGAGAAAGAAACTAACTGGTTGGAAAAGGAGCACTCTATACATTGCAGGTGGAATCGTGTTGGCTAAGGCTTCTTTTGAAGGTATCCCCACACATATCATGAGCATCAATCTCCCTACGAAAATAACTAAGAACATAGACAAGGTAACTAGGAACTTTGTCCGGGGTTCAAGTGAGGAGAAAAAGAAGATGCACTTGATTAATGGGATGTTATGACCAAAAGTAAATGACAGGGAGGCTTGGGCCTTCATAAGAGTGAAATTAGGAATAAAGCTATGTTGGTAGGACTGACTTGGAGAGTCTTGCAACACCCAGGGAAACTGTGGGCCAGACTTCTTATTGACAAACACAAGAATACCCCTTACAATGGAAGTTCTAATAGTATGGTCTCTAGAACCTAGAAGAACATCCAAAAAAGATGGAAGGATATCTCTAAGGCCAACGGATGAGTTGTGCACAAAGGAAACAAAACCAACTTCTTTAATGATACTTGGTTGCCCAATCTAGGACCCATCAGGAACTACATTGAAGGTCCTCTTCAAGAGCATGAGGAAAAGCTCAGTACGAAGGATGTACACTCTAATAAACAATGGCATATGGAGGACCTATCCATCATTCTTCCCAATAATATCAAAGAAATCATCATTGATCAATCACTCCAAACTGCGAGCAATAGGGAAGACATAAGAACATGGGACCTTACCAACAATTGAAAGTTCACCACTAGCTCAGCCTATGCCCACATATCCAACAGCCAAGAATCAATGCATAACAACACCATTGTGTTTGGGAAAATCTAGAAATTGAAAATCCTCAATAAAATCAAGATTTTTCTTTGGAAATTGTTGCATGGGGAGGTCCTTACCAATAAACTACTTAATTCTAGAGGAGTTAATGTAGACCTTGGTTTCAAGTTTTATGGACACCATGAAGAAGATATCAAACATGTCCTAGTCGATTGTCGCATTGCCAAGAACTTTTGTGAGGAAGTTAGCAGGCACAACACTATCACAAGCTCCCTCATAAGTGCCTTGTTCAATGATCAGAATTGGCACCATATTTGGGCAGCCATTGGTCAATACCACCATATCCCTAGGCTCAAATGGGACATTTTCTTACCTTTTTGCCTATGGAATCTATGGTTGAACAGGAATAACAATGTCTTCAATGACCAGACTTCTAACCTAAACTACCACCATGTCTTTAGGCAAGCCATAGAGTACGACCATATCATCGCTCATAAGGATTGGATAAAAATCCCACCTCAATCCATACACATCAAATAGCACCCACCACCTAAAGAATATTATAAATTGAATATTGATGGAGTAGTCAAAGGGAACCTGGGAATGAGTGGAATTGGAGGGGTGATCGGGGACCATGATAGGAAGTGGATCCTGGGTTTTTCTCGGGCCATACTTCTAGCAACCCCCCTAGAAGTTGAAATTAGAGCACTTGCAAGAGGACTTTAACTAGCAGCAACTCATAATTATATGCCTTTGGAGGTCAACACATATTTAACAAGAGCAGTTTAAGTAATACAGGAAGGTAATTTAATATATGACAATCTTGTGTATGTGTACAGGTACTTCATGAACAAACTCAAAAGCATGCAGCTGGAACACGTATTTAAGGAGCAGAATTAGGTGGCAGATGGGTTAGCTAAGGAAGGAACCAAGAATTCAGAATTTTATAATACTACCCTTTTTGTAAGCCACCCCCATCCCCCTCTCCCTCAACGTTCATCGTGGAACAGTTAGAAACAGACATGAAGGGGACCAACTTTGTACGTAAAACTAAAACTAATATTTTGAATTTCCTGGGCAGGGATGTGGCCAACAAAACAATGTCGTGCCTAGCATTGGCGACCCGAACTGCAACCCTGTTTAACTTCAATGCATGTCTATTATACCAAAAAAAAAAAGTTTGCTAATGAAGTGAGAAGTAATGACATTATAATCATAACATAATATTTCTTATGTTCATATAAAATTTGTGTTTTTAGTTTTCATGACTAATCTAATCAAAATATACTAATTTGAAAAATAAATTAAATTTTTTACAATAGTTAAGAATATATGTTTACTAATTAATATATTTTCAAAACCAATATATCTCTTAAATATTTAATTTAATATTATTTATAAATATTCTTATGTATTAGCTAAAAAATTTTAAATTTAGATAATTAAATTTTATTTTTAAAATTTAATATAACTTTGTAATTACACTCGTGCAATCAAAAAGCGCACTTATAATTACATTGTGACAAACAAACAGGACACAATAATTATTAGACTGTGTAATTAACTATCCTAGTGATTACATCAATTTCAATTATCGGATGGCTTTCCACAGACCTTTAAAGTTCATGATTAATAAATTATTTCATGTTGTGACTAAATTACTTAATACATTAAAACTTTATTTGATCCACTCATTTTGGGATTAAAATATCCCTTGATTTCATGATATAACAAAATTAATGAGAAATTTATATATATTGAAGCTTAATTTTATCCACTCGTTTTGGATTTAAAATAGGAAAATTTACAAGAATAGGCACTTTAAGAGTGGGAATTACAAGGAATTTTTTATTTATCAAATAAAAACTATTTATAAAACTATACCATCTATATATATTGATTACACCATAAAAAATGTTGTATATAGTGTATTTTTTTATTAATGTTAATTTCGATTGGTCCTTTCCAAAATCAATAAATTGATTTGATATGTCACAGCCTCGTATGACGCGTTAGAGCCATTAGCTAGCGCGTCCCCCAATCCCACTACCTTCACCTTTTTCTTGGTTTGAAATAAAAACATTTACAATACCATCCAAAATACCAATTGAAAACCATTTATTAATGCTACCATTATATACACCAACTTAGACGCACCACAGTTGAATTAATTTCTTTGAATTTAATTTATTTCATACCAATATCTACACTGTTTAACTGACAATCATGGATATCACAACACATGCATGTTTCACATTATTTTAATACCACCATAGTACCACCTAAATGTTAATCAACATAACAACTAATTTCATCTTACAGACAGTTAAACAAAACATCACGTTTAAACATCAATAATCATGAAATAAAATTTTTATCACAACCCAAAAATGCACTGTGAGTGGCATCCACACCAAACCTCTTAAGTGGGTGAACCAACGATACAATCCCAACCTATATTAGCAGTTCAACTTGTGAAAGACGAAAATAACTAGAAACTCAACTTATTAAGCAAGAATAACAAAACCTACAATTTCTATTACATAATGTTTTTCAAAATCTGAAAGTCATCATATCAAGGACATTAATCTCAAAATACCATGTCTAAGAATATCAATACCAAAATGATTGAACAAGTGGGTTATGTCCGAAAGCTAAGGACATCATGACAAGACTAATAGGATCCAACGCGATCTAGAGAAATGGCTCACCCTAGAACCTGAAGGCTGGCTAGAGTTGAGGGTGAGTCAAAATCGATGAAACACTCGTTGTACTCCACAAAACAAAATAAAAAATACAAGTACAAGTCAGTTCGAGCCACATGTACTGAGTAGGTATCATTGGCCGACTCAAAATAGAAATCAATATGCATAAAATATTAGTAGAAAATCAATCATACACTTAACAAGTAGCAATAGCGAGAATAAGTACACAATCAATCAACGATGTCAATGATACAAATGAGGACTCATGCCTCTATATCACACTTCTTTTGGGAGATAGATTCTTTGAAATTGAGTATATTAAATTATTTTAATATATTTTTCTTTATTATTATTGTGCTAAAATGTGGCACCCGATCCAATATATATATATATATATATATATATATATGTGTGTGTGTGTGTGTGTGTGTGTGTGTGTGTGTGTGTGTGTGTGTGTGTATTGAAACGTGACACCCGATTCTATAATATATATGTATCGGATGTGACACCCGATTCTATAGTATATATGTATTGGAACGTGACACCTGATCCTATAATATATATGTGTTGGAATGTGACACCCGATCCTATAATATATATGTGTTAGAACGTGACATCCAATCCTATAATATATATATGTCAGAACATGACACCCGATCCTATAATATATATGTGTCGGAACATGACATTCAATCCATAATATCTAATTCATTATTCTTTATCATTACTTCTCAGTTCATTACCAATGTTTCACCAAGCCTTCTTTGTTTAAGGAATCACTTTGAGAGATCAAGTTCAAGATTATGGGTTTCATGGTTTTGGAATTGCAGACCAATCACAATCACAACAATATATCAGTCAATCAAACCACAATAATTAAGTGCATAGAAAATATCACAACTTAACTCAATGACTATCAATCGCTAAGTATGAGAGGTAATCGAACGAATCTGTGCAAACACGCGAATCTGGATAAGTTTTTTTGAAAAGGCAACCTTATTGCATGATTTAGAGTGAGAAAAAATATTAAATACCAATTCATATCACCTAGATACCAATTAGTATCATTTAAGTAATAGCACAAAAGAAATAAAGAAGTGACTTTTCCTAAAGTCCTGTGGCCTCTTGAAGAAAAGTAAAGGTGTCCTCGTACTGTTCCGCAAGACTCTACTAGACTTGTCCTTGTGTGATGAGATCAATGAACTTAAACCTCTAATACCAAGTTTGCCATGACCCAAAATGAGCCATGAGTGGCACCCACACCTGACGTCCTAAGTGGGCGAACCAACAATACAATCCAAACATATATTAGCAGTTCAACTTATGAAATACGAAAATAACTGGAAGCTCAACTTATTAGCCCAGAAGAGCAAAACCTACAATTTCTATTACATAATGTTTTCCAAAACCTGAAAGTCATCACATCAAGGACACTAAGCTCAAAATACCAAGTCTAAGACTATCAACACCAAAATGAATGAACAAGTGGTTTATGTCCGAAAGCTAAGCACATCATGACAAAACTAATAGGATCCAACGCGATCTAGAGAAATAGCTCACCCTGGAACCTGATGTGCTGAAGGCTAGTTAGAGCTGAGGGTGAGTCGAAGTCAGTGGAACATTCGCTGCACTCCATAAAATAAAATAAAAAAATATAAATAGGAGTCAGTATGAGCTACATGTACTGAGTAGGTATCATCGACCGACTCAAAATAGAAATTAATATGTATAAAATATTAGCAATAAATCAACCATACACTTAACAGGTAGCAATAGTGAGAACAAGTACATAATCAATCAACGATGTCAATGATACAATATTATATATATATATATATATACACCAATTTTAACGAACTTGGTTGTGATTCCAACGAACCGTGCAGCCTAGCAAACTTTCAATGCTTAAGTTGCTAGTCAGCCTTACTCTAATGCTTAGCAAAACTTTGAAAGACTAAGCAAAAGATTATGAAGGAACTAGGAAGATCTTGAGGAACAAAGAAAGACCTTTGGTTTAGAACGCTTGAAAGCAAAACAAGCAATAGAGAAAATCAAGCAAAGCATTGTAAAGCTTTTAAGAGTTCTAAAATAAAGTTCTTTCTTTGTTCCTCAAGATCTTCCTAGTTCCTTCATAGTATTTTTCTTAGTTTTTCAAAGTTCCGCTAAGC
>JAABOM020100155.1:0-26575 GCA_011800125.2 Solanum clarkiae | reverse complement strand
TCTTGTTACGAAATAAAGTTCACAAGTTGTTCCATTTCATGCATTTCATTGTTTATCCAATGTACTCTTTTATTTGTAACATTGTCTTGTACAATTATCTACATGTCACATGCTACCTATAGAGTCCTACAACTCCACTATTATGACCACCAAAAGAATCATATCAAAGGTAATTGAAAGATAAAGTATACAGTTTTGATAGGTAGTAGCCCGAAGGGGTGGAAGTAACACCTAGACAGGGACGATCCTATCACGGGTGGTAGCCCGAGGGAGTTAAGGAAGAACCTAGCAAAGGGACGATCCCGATATCCTGAAGGATGGAAAAATCACCTAGCTAGGGAAACATCTTATTACGGGGGGTAGCCCTAGGGGTTAAGGAAAAACCTAGCGAGGGACAAACTCGATACAGTTCACCACTGATCAGTTGGTCATTTGTATTACAGCTGTGCACAGATTTTACAGTACAGATTCTACAGTAAAGGTAAAGCAATATAAAACACATAAATTACATGATCCCACAATATAACTAAAGGTGGTCTTTTATGCTACACAGTGTATAGTTTTACTTGAGTTGTTATATCTTATACAGTGTTTCCTGCCTTACATACTCAGTACATTATCTCGTACTGATGTCCCTTACAGGGGACCCACATTTCATGTTGCAGGTACAAGTGCTAGTAGATCTCCCCAGAAGAAATACAGGATATTCAACTGTTGTCACCAAGCTCTAGGTTGCTTCGAGGCTTTGTATATGTCTAGAGCTTACATGTTTTATTGCACAGTTTGTTGAGGCGGGGCCTGTCCCGACCCTTATCAAAGGTCTTTCTTTATTTAGAGGCTTTGTAGACTATGTAAAGTGAAATGTAGTCATATCTCATACTTGAAATACCGTGGCCCCAACGGCCCAGTCATATGCATTTCCTTTTGGCTTGTTATCACTGTTTATTTTCTTAAAGGCATGTCAAACGCAGCAACCTCTTATAGTATGTATCGAAAGCACATAGTTACAGGTTGGTTCTCCCGAGCCTTATCTGCAACCGGTGCCAGTCCGCCCTAATAGGACTTTGAGGAGTGACATACGTGGTTTGGCCCATCCTCGTAGTGTGAAATCATGAATACTTACCTATTGTCCCGGTACAACCTCCCCTTGGCCTAGTTCGGTTGATTAGACGAGAAACATCGATCGAATCCTGTTAATTAATCTCTTTTCCTATTCATTACTACCTTGGTCAAATTAATAGCACTAGACGGATTCTAATGTTGGCCACCACTAGATAACATGAAAAAAAGAGAATTAATTAAATACATGCATGGGCACTTTTCAAGAAATTATGAATTATCAGATTTTACCTTTTTAGTTCTTCATGGTTCTCAGAACCTAATTGTGTATTTAGCTACTCATGATTTGTATAGATGCAAGACTTTTGAATTTGAATAACATAATAGAGAACTTACAAAATTGAAATAAGCACAAGAAAATCTACACTTCAATGAGAATCACAAAATTGTAATTAGAAGATGAAATTAAAGTGTACAAGTGTTTTTCAAACTCTCCAAGGTTTTTCCTCTCTATTGTTACTGTTTTCATGCTAACTCTTCCATCTCCTTAGAAAAATAACCTTAAAAACCTATTTAAAATTCAAAATAAAATAGAACAACTAGATCAACATGCTTCACGAGGTATTCTACAGGTCGTATAGTGATTTATGGCCCGTAGGCGGGCTTTCATACTTTGTTGCTTCAATTATGGACTTGGCTTCTATGACACCTCTCTACGGCCCTTAAAAGGTTCTATGGCCCGTAGGGGGTTTCATCTGACGGAATTTCTGCAAATCTTCACTTTCTGATCATCAGGGTACGAGACTTGGTCTACGATGCATAAAGTGTTCCATAAGTTGTTTGCATTCGTAGATCAAACTTCAGAAATCTACCCTTTACTGGAATTGCATTCAAAATCTCCTTCATGACTCAGAGAATATTCTATGGCTCGTAAAGGGTCTCGTGGATCCTCAAAATAAGCAACTTTTGTATACTTTTTCCCAAAATCAATGCCAACCCTGAAATCCTATAAACAAATACAAAAACACATCAAACCCAGGAATCTCCAAATCTATGCTTATTTTCAACTCCCCGAAGAATTTCGTCGATTACTACGCCCTTCCTCGTCTCTACAAACATTGCATTGAAAATACACTAAATTTCAAGTTTTAAGCATCAAAAGTATTGTATTTTGAAAACACATCAACACCCTCAACTTAAAATTGTTGCTTGTCCTCAAGCGACGGAATCAATCTACATAAGCAACATAGTAACATAAGACCTCAACCTAATGGCATACATAGCATCAAAGTTAAGCACAAATACCTATACTACTTTTCAAAACACAATTAGATAGCTATCCAGCAAACCAATACGGACTAATACATGTGACAATGCAACTATGACAAGCGAGGTACTATCAATAACCCACAATCACTAAATAAGTCTAATGTCAACAATGTAATCCAAGTGCCTTCACAGAAAGAAGTCCCATATCTCATTCTCAATGATGTTTTCATCTATAATCTTGGGACTATGCAAAATCACTCACTCTCACAAAAGACATTCATATATCACACCTAATACTATATACTTGTCCCTATACTCATGACTAAGACCTTTGCCTACTTGGACTAGGATCAGTTTAGGACTTTATGGGCTTGTAACGTAGGCTCAGGGGGCTTTGGTATGATGTTTTGGGAATATAGTGACTAAAGACCCTACTTAACACTGTGATTTTCTATACTTTTGCCCTACCAACATTGTTACTTTCATTCCATTCTCCCATTCTCTTATTCAAGTTTTTCTGGGTATTTTCTTTTCATTTTTTCAACTTTTTGCCTTGTAGTCACACTTCATTTTTCTTTTTAGCTCATAATTAAGGAATCACTCATTTTTCTTGCACTCAATACACATTGTTACTCTTTTTTCATGTATTACTAACTCTCCCCCTCATTTGTGTTTTACCCTTACACCACCTTCCGTCAACTTAGGCTGTTGGCCTGAGTTGAGGTGCACGTTATCCAACCAGGGCCACTTTTGGTAGCCACCCTCAACTTAGGCTTTTTCCCTCGGCAAGGTACACAATATTCAAGGAAGGACCAGGGCCATTTTCAGGATTTTACAACTAATAATGCTAGGTCACTTAGGTTTTTACAAAGAAACAGTACATGTCAGGATCAAATATTAGGATCAAGGGATATTCTGTACTTTTGGTTGGTCATTTAGGCTAAGTGGACTATTATGAACAATAGCCTGAGATCCTTTCCTAACCAACTAACCTAAAGTCTAAATCATAGTAACAGGGAAAGTTTTAAATTGAAACATACTACATGGGTTTGGCAAATTAAGCTCACACTGACATGGTACTAATTACATTATCAACAAAAGAATCTTAGATCATGCTTTTCATCTCAATTTTATCCTCACTTATCAGAACATCACTGTCAACATACTTGAACATGCATAGTTTCTATCTAGACTAACTTATTAAAAATTTGATGGGTATTATTTTTCACAAAAAAGCACAAAACATATGTAAGCCACAGATGTTAGTATTATATGCTACCAATACTACCTAAACATCCTAAACATACCAGTTCAACAGAAATTAAATATCCATGGGAAAAAAGAACACAGGCAAGAAAACCATTAGGCTTCAAAAATTGGGGTAGTTATAGGCCAAGGCTTCTTAGACTTCACTGAGGCCCATAACTATCCACACCCTATCGAAAAGAGGTGCATTGTCTTCAATGCAAAAAATCAAAGAAGAATAAAGTATCGAGGTTAAAAAACATACATGGGCGCCAGTACTGCACCAAACACTGGTGGTTGTGACTGTTTGTAAGTGAATGTAACGAAAAGACCCAAAAATAACGAACAAAGAAACAATTCATATATTGACATTTCATGCTCATTTCTAAATTTTTGCTTTGTTATTCCCATCATCCGGTTACCACAAGATGATCCATAAGGTAGTGGCAGGATTCGAACCTATGGTCAGCTGCCCCTGACCTACTGGGTTGGGTGGCTAGGTTAGCACCCCTCGTTGCCTCTATGCTTGAAACAGATGTGCTATACTACCCAGATCCTAACCTTGTCTCCCCTACTCCTCTTCTGGTTGTTCCATTAGTAATCGCTGGTAACCCTTGGTCTGGCCGCCTAGGACCTAAGAAGATTTATTATCCTTATGACCTCATAAGATCAGCTTCTTACTTCTCAAGCGATAATTCCATGATCCTGACCAGTAACTTCTTGGGAGTAGGGGTATAAAAGCTAGCGCCAGTGTGTAGATGAGTCTAACCACTCTCAACCTGCATGGTGACCTAGTTAATAGTAGCACCATGATCGGAGGGCCCAACACCCCTCACCTGCTCGAGTGCATGAGCCTATCATATCTCCTCCTCCTATCTCGACTGCCTCAAGACAAGCTTTAGCTCCTCCTACTCTGTCATCCCTGTATGTAGTACCACTACATCTGTATCATTATCAGTGCGGGGCCTCTTCCCGTGCGAAGGTTGTGCAAGCTCCTCAGAGCGAATATGGCCACCGCTGGCACCAGGAGTGTATTCTCTGGTAGTGTCACCGGTGCTGCCAATGTTGTTGTCATGTCAGTCGGAGTCGCTGGATCTCTGTCTATATGGCCGTCACATTTGTTATCCTGGTGGTACTCAGGATCTGCTGGACCCTCAACTCGAAGGCATCGATACAAGCATCTATGGAGGAAAGTTCGTCTTGAACAGTAATGACTGCAAATGCCCAACCTACATGCGTCCCTCAAACACTGTAATAGCCTGGCGGACCTAACACCCGATCTGTTGAACCAACTGAGTTAACTAAGACTCAGTATGTGATAATCACTGTGCCATATCCTGAATAGATACTACACACACATAACCATGCTTGCAGGTGTCGTCTGTGAAGAAGTGGCTTGTGGTATAGAAGTAGTTTTAATAGGCGCCCTCTCCTCATCTGCCTCAGTCTGTGGGGGCCTCTCCTCTGTGGCTATAGTAGTGGTGGTGGTGGGTGGAACCTCAGGCGGAGGCACTAGGGTGAATATCTCTATCATGGGAGATGGCTAGTGCGGTGCTTGCCGGAGTGCTACTGGCTTCTCCTTAGCCTTAATCGGGTTGGTATATAAAGTATGTTGGACATCGATTAGTGAGTCCAGTTAGCGTAGACTCTCCACCCCTAATTCTAGAAAGAGTTTATAGATCACGCATGGGAAGAGGATAGAGGTGTACCACGTTAAGGCCGCCTTGTGGATCTGGTCGGCGATGAGGCAGGCCTAATCTATCTCATAGCCAGCCAAGATGCTAACCAGTAGAATTGTACACTCTGGCGTCATAGTATTATCTAAAACATTGGCTAGATCTGTGATCTGACAACCACCCACCAAACTTTAGCAGGGAAACTGAGACAAACCTTCACAATAGGCTCCGAGTGAGTGGCTACCCATGTAGGCGCCGGACCCTGCTCAACAATCAAATTGGAAATCCATCTCATCAAGTCATCTCCGCAGTCTGCATCTCTCATTAGACCCAAGTCCCTGGTTTGTGCTACACTATGGTCAAACTTTACTGTGGATTTATGGGCTAGGCACTTAGGCTCAAATAGCATGTGACAGATAGTGGTCTCCGAGATGTCCACTCATTGGCCTATTACTCTGGTCTGTGTCAGTCCGGGCTGAGCGAAGGGCTTCTTTCTCTTAGAAAGAGTGCTCTAAATGGTGGATGCGTATGAAGCATAGAATTCCAAAACCATAGCCGGGGAGTACCTCCCTAGTGATTTGGTCAGCCACTAGATCCCATATCATCTGATAGTGTCCTGGAGACCAGGGACATTATCTAATTCGGCTGAGATGACCCGGGGCTCCTCATATATGGAGTGGACTGACTTGTCCCGCTCTGTGGTCTACACGTCCTATGTGTATATGTTCCACATGCCCACGCGACACCACCAACTAGTAAGAGCATCTAGGGGTGATGGTGATGTCCGCGGATGGGCAGAGGACTCTGTCTCTGACTCGTCGCTGTAGCCTGACTCTGAGCTTGACTCCTCTCTGGACAAAGTCATCTGAATAGAGCTGCTCTATCGTGGTCAGGCTCCTTAGACTGGGGAGTACGAATGACAAGAGCCTGGGTCAGCCCAAGTCTGGCAGTAGCCCGTGTCTGTGCTATGTCAGTATCCAGGTCAAGTCGGACGCCAAGCTCTTAAAGTAATCCACTCAGTGTGGGGGTTTTCTCCTCCCTCGATGGCTCATCTATGAGCCTTCTCTACATGGCTTTAATCTCCTCATGTCTTTGCTTTGTGGCCATCATACCTGAAACATACACGTTTATGCAATCTAGTTAGTCTCACAAATCAAGAAATAAAATGCAAAAAAAATATTACATTTGATTGCAGAATGGTCTACGAAAGCACCTCTAAGGGTCGTAGTGGAAACTAAGAGCCATCGAAGGATCTCGTAAAATAGCATTGATAATTTTTTGTTTACTGGAATGACATCTATAAGACCAGGTACGACTCGTAGAAGGTTCTACGAGTCGTAGACTGAGTCGTGGATGATTCCCGTGTCTAAGTCTTTTGCAAGCAGGGATCCATGAGACCTTTCTACGAGCCGTAAAATGTTATACGACTCGTAGAAGATCTCATCTAATAGGTACTTAGAAACTTCAAGTTTCTGGAATCTCGTATGAGGGACAATTATGAAACATGGAATATTTCATGGGTAGTAAAAGCCACTTGTAGACCAGAAAACTCAGCCACCAGAGTTTCTAAGTCTATTAATACGGAACCCACATGATTTTTTCAACTTATTCTACAAGTATCGAAGCAATACACACATCCCACATGATTTATAACACAACAACTAACACTACACTATGATAATTAGCACCTATACCCCATTAAAAATTATTAAACATTCTTTCCCAAACCTTCCAACCCTGTTTGAATGAATTAACAATAAACACGAACCCATGCCATTAAACACCAAATTTCAATCATATACTCAATTGATTTCACATGGTGAGAGATTACATGGGTGTCAACACATCATTCAAAACACATAACAAGGAAACAACATGTTTCGGTCCTCAAACATATGTTCAAACATGGGCAACCACATTTTAATTATCAATCATATCAATTTGCACACAGAGGTTTGTGTCTATTTTAACCATACGCAACAAAAATTTTCAATCTAAAAAAGGACTAAAAACTTACCAAAATGAGTGATTAGATTTTGGGATTTGAAGGAGATAACAAGACACTGGAAACCCTAGGCTGCCAAAAAATCTTATCAGAAAAAGGTAGTAGTGCTGCCCTCAGTGGTCGGAAAGATTTGGGGTGGGGTTTGGCCGGGTCAATATTGAAACTAGGGCACAAAATGGGGTAAAAATATTTTGACCCCATTATTTATAGTTTGACCTGGTCAATCAAAAATTGATGGGCCCAGACTCTACGAAACCCTGATTATGGGAAGTAGAGTGTTTTATGGCCCGTAAAACATGGTTTTGTAGAAAATCCAAACCCTGATTTTGAGGATGGGTTTCAAGGACCAGTCTATGAGTCGTAAAATGGAGTACAACTCATAGAATTGGTCATAGAAACCCCAAAACTTAGTCAAAAAACTTACCTGGGGTCTACGAGCCCCATTTACAACCTGTAGTTTGTTCTACAGGCAATAAAGTTGGCTCGTAAATTGGAGTACATACGGTTATTCTCACTAGAAGTGTCTACGATATGGTCTATGGGTCGTAGAGTGATGTACAACCTATAAAACCAATCGTAGAGGCACTTCTTGATGCCTTTTCAGCCAAGGTTAGCTGACGCAGCCATGGACCTGCATATTCTTCACAAAACACACCATCACCATGTATGCAACCAATCCAATGTCCAAAATTACAACCAAAATGCAAAAACAAAGACTACCTACAAGTTTAAAAACTAAAAATAAAGATACAACTATAAGTATTACATCAAAAAACTTGGGTTGCCTCCCAAATAACACCTGATTTGTTGTCGCATCATGACTTGGACAAGTTGGTAAATCAGACTTCATCAAGTGCCCAAACCTAGTTTTTCAAATCATCTGGATCTTCATTGACTGTTGGAGATGATTTCTTTGTCATTCAACCTAAACCTGAGTTGGCCAGCTTCTATATCGCTAGTGCTCGACCAGTGGCTAGGAATGGCCTTCTCAAGATGATTAGGGCATCAAAGTTGAGTTCATAATCTAGGATCATAAAGTCTGCAGGGAATATGAACTTCTCAACCTTCACGAGGACATCATAAAGTATCCTAATTGGCTTCTTCACCGTGTAGTCAACCATCAAGAATCGCAACTCATCAAAGTAGGAGCTCTCAGTCCTAGCTTCCTACAGACCGGAAGGGGCATTAGATTAATGCTGGCACAAAGATCACACAATGCCCTTGCGAACTCTATATCTACAATAGTGCAGAGTAAGGTAAAAGCTCCGGGATCTTATCACTTCTAAACCAAGGACCTCGTAGCAATTGCACTGCAATATTGAAGATCTTGGGAGAGCTCCTGACTCACAGTGCACTTCTTCATAAACAGATCCTTCATGTACTTTGCATACCCTGACATCTTCTCCAATGCCTCAATGAGAGGGATATTGATTGAGAGTTGTTTTAGCATGGAGAGAAAGTGCTTGAACTTGCCTTCCTTCTTCTTTTTAATTCTCTGATGGAAGGGAGGATGAGGCCTAGGAATGGGCTTCAGCTTCTGTGGTACATCTGCAGTATCACTCACCCCATCCTTGCCACAATCATCTTCAGTATCCACATCTTTGTCCTCGACTATCTCCTCTCGAACATCATCCTCATCTACCGGCATATGCAGATCAATGGTACTCTGCCACCACTAGTAGTAACTGCCATGCACTACCCCTCATTCTTGGATTTTGAACTGTGTTGTTGGGGAATGTACCTCTCTAACGCTTGTTTAATTTTGTTGATACTTGACCAAACAATTGCTTGAGCTGTTCAACAGCCACAGAATGAGACTCAATTTTCTGATTCATACTAGATATCTCAAATTTTATCCCCCTTAGAGTCTCATCCTGTGTCTCAGCTTTCTCCAACAAGCGGTCAAGCATCTCCTCAACTCTTGAGCTACTCACACCTATATTGCAGTTGTGTGTGGCCTATAAGGACCATCTTTGTAACCATCTCTGTGACCCCAATCTACATCTCTGTCTTGGCCTCGATTATTGTCAAAGTACCCTCAGTGGTTGTCTCTGAAAGCTCCATCATGATTAAAGTTCTAACCTTGGCACCAATAGTCCTGATTGGACCCTTGAGCATTGGCTCGGAAACCCCCTGACTGATTTACAATGAAACACGTATCCTCCTCATAGTAGGGATTATCACACATTAGTACCCACGGAGGCTGATAAACAACTATATTGACTCGTTCCTGATTCTACTTCATTATCACCTCCATACCTATATGGATTCAGGCAAGCTCTTGCATAATCTCTTCACTTATTTTGGCTTGCTCTGAACCAATACTAATTGCGCATGAACTTTTGGTTGATGATCTATGTCGTTGCCCCTATGCACGATTGGTCTTGACCACTCTCTCCATCCTTTCAGTGATCCTTGCAAATGGTTGATCTAATAACATGCCCTCCATAATGGTAATAGCACAGGCTTGACTATTCTTATCAAAGTCACATTAGAAGATCTCCACCAAGGCATCATCAACAACTTTGTGATCCGGGACACTCCTCAAGCATTTAATAAACCGCTCCAATGTGGTACTGATCGGTTCAATAGGAAGTTGCTCAAAATTATTGATTTGATCTTTCAACTTAAGCTTCTTTCATCTCGGGAAGTACCTTTCCGAAAAGGCCCTCTGCAACTCAACCCAGGTGATCAAACTCTGTGCGAGCTCGGATAACCATAGTGTTGCATTGCCTATCAGAGACAATGGGAAGACATAAAGTCCTACAACATCCATAGATAGATTTTGTGTTCCCATCATACTCTTACAGACAAATGCAACATTGTATAGATGGATATGAGGATTCTCTGATGGTACTCCCACGAACAACCATGGTTCTGCAACATTTGAAGCAGCCTACTTAAAACTATGAACTTTGTGTCAGTTGGTAGTGGTGGCAACACAATAGCTCTAGTCACCTCCATAGCCATAGGGTTCAACCAATATTGATTCCATTGGTAAGCATCGTTGTTGAAGCCCTGTGGCTGAAGGGCAATGTCCTCTAGAGGAGGTAGGTTTTCATTGTTGGCATTCTCATTCTGATTATGGTTCAAAGCTGCATTTGCCGCATTGTTGGCATTATCTTGGTCCATACTTCTCAGTCTTCTCTGGATCTCTGGGTCAAACGAAGTCAAGGGTATGCCTCGACTTCGCATGTTGGGCATACACTACACTTATACCCTAAAAGAAAAAAAAACAACAAAAACATAAAATGAGGGAAATAAGGATTAATTCCCAAATTACATAAATTAAATAAGTCTAGCCGTATTTCTCGGCAATGGTGCCAAAATCTTGATGTCGCCCAAACTACACCTCCTTTTTTAGGCTAAAGCAGTCATTATCAAGATATAAAACATAACCAAGGTTAGGATAGAACCCAAGGGAATATGGTAGACATAGAAGAATTCAATGGTGCAATTTGGGTTTATTAACCAACTTATCTCCCCAAGGTGGGGGTGGGGGTAAAATAATAACTACTAACACAAGTGTTTAACCAATATGGAGAGAAACTAGGGTATTGTGTTCCCTATGATTCCCTAACCTAGTATCACCGGATGACCTAATTCTTTCTAGTGCCTAGCATGCAGGACAGTAAGTTCACCAAACCCTTTGGCCCAGGCGAGAGGCGAATTTCTCTACGTGATATGGTCCATCACCGCAGTGTGACATTACTAACCCTTAATTATTTTCCCAGTACAACCTCCCCTTGGCCTAGTTCGGTTGATTAGACGAGAAACATTAATCGAATCCTGTTAATTAATCTCTTTTCCTATTCATTACTACCTTGGTGCAATCAGTAATACTAGGCAAGTTATAATGTTGGCCACTATTAGAAAACATGCAAAATGAAGAGAGTTAATTAATACATGCATGCACACTTTTCAAGAATCACAAATTATCCAATTTTATCTTGTTAGTTCTTTATGGTTCCCACAACCCTAGTTGTAGATTTAGCTACTCACGATTTGTGTAGATACAAGACTTATGAACTTGAGTAACATAATAGAGCACTTACACAATTTAATTAAGCACAAGAAAAACTAAGCTTCAATGAGAATCACAAGATTGTAATTAGAAGATGAAATTAAAGTGTACAAGATTTTCTCAAACTCTCCAAGGTTTTTCCTCTCTATTCTTATTGTTTTCGTGCTAACTCTTCTAATTCCTTATAAAAATAACCTGAAAATCTATTTATAATGTTTCAAATATGAATCCAAAACAAAATAAGACAACTGGGTTGGCACGCTTCACGATGTGTTCTACGGGCCATATAGTGATTTATGGCCCATAGTTGGGCTTTTGTACTTTGTTACTTCAATTCTGGACTTGGCTTCTATGATACCCCTCTAGGCTCGTAAAAGATTCTATGACCCCTAGGGGGGTTTCGTCTGATGGAATTTTTGCAAGTCTTCACTTTCTGATCCTCATGGTACGAGACTTGGTCTATGACTCGTAAAATGTTCCACGACTCATCTGCATGTTCGTCGACCAAAATTCAAAAATCTACCCTTTATTGGAATTGCATACAAAACCTCCTTCACGACCTGTAGAATACTCTACGACCTATAAAGGGTCTCGTGGATCCTCAAAATCAGCAACTTCTACATATTTTGCGAATCAATGCAAACCCTGAGATCTTGCAAAACAAACACAAAAACACATCAAACCCACTAAAATTACATTGAGAACACATAAAATTCCAAGTTAAGCATTAAAAGTGTTGTATTTGGAAAGCACATCAACTACTCAAATGCAACTTCATTAAGTCCTTTCACCATCAACGTAAAATAATCTACATTCGAAGCCATAAAGAAATCCATCCTCACACTTGAGCCAACCCCTGCAGTCTTTCTACTCATACCTTACCTCATCGTCTCTTAACCCCACAAATGCAAGCATAACCATATTGCCATAGGCTAAACACGGTAAACAAAAATCATGTCAAATTCTGAAGTTGATCTTATGGTTAATATGGTAACACAATCGCATGCTGTACCAGCCATATTTACCGACTAAACCAATCATCCACATGCACTTCTTTTACTAACATTTCTTTTTACATCCTTACAAGTGAACTTTTCGAAACTTCATTAGTCCACATACTCTGTGTCTCATTATCAACACGCCCCTCTTGGCTTACGATGAAGTCGGGAATCCCTATATAGACCCCTGGAATAAAATCCACTTTTAATCATATTAATACCCATTCCAAGATTCACCACTATGACTTTCCTTATGACCGATTCCACCAAGCATCCATAGTAACAATCACTTGAATCTCCCAAAATGTGACGATAATGCCAACTCCACTACCAGAGTAAGTGTAACAGTTGATAACTCCTTAGTAATTAGCACCCGCTCTCAAAAATAATCCCTCTGCCCTAGTGTATTACCATTACAACATCAGAAGACTCATCAGATTCACCACTAGAATGTATCATACTCTCCGAGAAGTTCGTGCTCGAAGACCAATGCTCATATCCTCAATCCCTATAGCATGGATAAGGTCACAGTCTTGGCATACAACCTAGGGAAACACAATATGGAAATAACCACTCCATACCTAAAGTAACATCCAACTCAATTTCTTATGATGAACTTGTCCACCCTAAACTCATATTCTGCCAAAGTCACAAGACGAGGTCATCGCACCCGCTCTACAACTAAAATCTCATCTACTGGGATCAAAATATGAGCAGGCACAGATATAGTATTGCATGGAAAGTCAAAATCCAATGAGAAGATATACAAACACATACGAACTAGTGGATTCAGGATCAAATAACATATATATAGGGCAAGGGAAAATCGGGACAATACTTGTGATTACAGCATCATAGGCCCCAGTTTCGGGCCAATCTGAAAAAGCATAACAATGCCCACTTCAACCTCTACTCATAGGAGCTACCCCTCTACCATAAAATGGGTAAAAATGGCATCTACTCCTTTACCACATGTGTGTCCATCTCTATCAGCCTTACCTCTTCCATAACACTTTGTCTGTGGGGTTAAACCTTTGGCTAGTGGTGCTAGATCTCTGACCAGTGCTTCGAATGTGAGTGATGGGGCCCAGTGCACATCCCCTTGGGGCACTGGCGAATCATGTGATTAGGGGATCCACACCCAAAGAAGGATCTCATTACTATGAATGAGCAAGAGGGAAACTATAACCTCCCCAACTCTTGGGCCTCTACTGAGAATCAGATGAACTCTGCCCTGAACTAAAGGAATCACAAAGACCTTGTCCTCCCTCTGATGCTGGCAGGGTTGCATGAACCACCCTGGTGATGAAAAGAACTACCTCCTCTGATGATTCCTCTATCCCCCGGTGAGGCACCTGAGCACTATCATGATGTACAGACCCTTTTGGGGTCTCCAAACTCCCCTCTTCACATGAGCTCTGCATCCTTGGCCGCGCTAACCACAAACTAAAAAAAATGGTCCATCACTCTCTGAAACACTGACTGTTGGATGGGATAAGTCAAACCTCCAAGAAATTGGAGAACTCTCTTTGTCTTCATAGGAATGAGGGTTGCTGAATGCCGAGCCAACTGACATAAATGAATCTCATACTTTAAAACAATCATAGAGCCCTGCCTCAAACTCTCAAGCCTCAGACGACTCCTTTTCCTAACACTCCAAGGAATAAATCTATCATAGAAAGCACTAACAAATGTCTCCCAAGTCATCAGAGGAGAAACAATTAGAAAGGATCGCAAATAAGTTCTTAACCAATCCCTAGCCGGCCAACGAAGTTAGAGGGTAACATAGAGGACATCATGAGTCTCGGCTACTCCAACGGTCTCAAGAAGCTATCTAAAAATAACCAAGAACTTATATACATCCTCAGTCTTTGCACCCTGGAACTGAGATGGGTTTATCTTCCTGAATCCTCATATCTACGCAGCTCATCATTGGTCAAGGCTACTGCTTGAGGAACCTCAACAATAGGTACTGCAGGTGGCTGCTCTACCTGTGCATAGGCTAAGGGGCCTGCTACTGACTCAGAGGTTCAACCCCGACCCGTGCTTGAGAAGCACCTAGTATATCAGCTGAGCTACCTACCTATCTCAAAGTTTCAAGCACCCCCAAAACCTTGAAAAGTGCATCCTGAAGCATTGATGCTGCAACAAACTCATGGGATACTCCTCCTATCTAGGATCCATAGCTGGCTCAGGGGAAATACCCCAATCATAAACCCTCGCTGGTGAGGCTCTTTAGCCCGGCCTCTAGCCTGCCCTATGGCATAGTCCCTTCCCCTAGCTGGGGTCTCTGTAGCAATATCAGAGACTTCCTCTCCACTTCTAGTAGTAGCAGTAGGTCTAGTCCTCGCCATCTATCAAAATACCCATTACGACTTAGCATTTAAATAAGGACCCACAAATGAATTAATTGGAATGGAATGAAAGATTGTTTCCTAACAACCTTAATAGCCTCTCAAGGATGAGTAATGGAATTCTCCGCACCGATCCTCGATACTCTACTAGACTGGGCTTGTATATATGTGAGACCTATGAACTTGGGGTCTGATACCAAGTTGTCACGATCAAAAAATCGAGCGTGATGGCACTCACCTAACCACATCAAGGCGAGTCATCCCAAAACCTAAACAAGTTAACAAAAGCAAAAAAAGCGAAAGATAATAGTCTAATAGTATAGATAAGCAGAAGAAAACAAACTACAACTATCCCAATGACTGGTGTCACAGGTACAAGCCTCTAAGCATAGATTTATCTAAAATGAAATATAATTCATAATGTCTAGTCCTCAAATAGAACAAGAACATGAAATGGAATCCTCAAGGCCTACTGGAGACATAGGTAGTTACCTCGTAAGAAATCAAAAGCTCGATCCTATAAGAAAGGAAGTCTAATAGGATGGACCGAGCTCACAACCTACAAAATGTAGCAAGGGGTGAGCACCAAACAACAGGTACTCAGCAAAATGAAACTATCCTAAAGTAACACAATAAGAACACAAGTAACCCCTTAAATTCTAACCACAATCCGCCGAGCTACATACTTGCACTCAGAAAATTCCGAGCACAATATAATATATACAGATCATAGTAATGTGGATGTACCTATCATCTAGCCTAGTAACTCAACCCACAAGTATATAAGTAGATCCAACAATTACATCAAGATCAAGGATATAATAAGTACACAAACTCATAAACGATACACAACTATATCAATCAGTTATGATATGAGATGGATGGTATGCCATGAGATGTACATAATGCGATGCAATATTAAATAATCATGATGCATGCCTGTCCTACAATATACATCCGTTGATTAGATATTGTTGTCTATCTTAGACGGAACCTATGGGGTACATATCTATTCGTGTATCTGTGAACAATGCTAGTAGAGATCTTAGCCAATGCTCAAACGCGCCTGAAAGAGACCTTATGCTGTCGGGAAGAGAACTCAGGCCATCCAGAAGAGACCTCGGACCGGACCGATAAAGAGCTCGGTTTTCCGGACCGGTAAAGAGCTCGGCTACCAATCCACGTGTTTTCTTACTCACATCTCAGTCGTAGCCATCACAAGTATCAGTGCACAAATAAGAATGAATGCAACGCACATGATCACAATAATATCATAATACCATGAATCAAAATGATCTCATTATCTCAATGCCATTATTATCTCAACATCATCAGTGTCTCAATATCATCAACGTCTCAATAACATCATAACACAATACACGCACCTTTTCGTTATCAACACCCAATGAATCACAAGGTCACATAGATTATGAATTCACAATTAAATTACTATTCACATATAGTCTTATGAACAAGTATTCAATACGAGATGTCACGATCAAGCCTAGAATGATACAATTCTACTCCTAAATACTCAATTCCATGCAAATAGGAACACAAAAGGTACATTCGTACTTAACAAAAGGTTAGAAGTCCACTTGCCTCAAATAAAGTCTCGAAATAAAGAAGGAATTGCCGCTTTCCATCTCTTACAATACTCCAAATCACCACAATCTATACAAATATAACATCATAATCACATAACGAATCGAATGACACTAAAATCAACAAATTCGAAGAGAAAGGGTAAAATAGTCAAAAAATCTTATGCCGAAAAATGTAGCCAGAAACTGAAAATTTATGGATGAAAATGTTTTACACGGAACAAGGAATTCAACAGTGGAAATGGTTTTAAAAAGGGAGCTAAGATGAGGGAGAAATCAATGATTTAAGTTTAGAAAATCCATTCTGAAACCCCCCCCCCCCAAATTCCACCTTTTAATCCCCACATTTAGAAGTTAAAAAATAAATTAATCAATGGAAATAGTTGAAATAGGTTAGAAATTAGTTACCCAATCACTTTGCCTTGAAAATGCATGAAATATTCCTTGAAAATGAAGCTTGAAGAGTTGAAAATGATGATTTAAAATAAAACCCGTTGTTTTAAACAAGTCATTGTTCAAGCATGAAAAGTGTTCCGTAGACACAGAACCTTATCTGCAAATGCGGAGCCCAAAGAGGGTTAACCCTTCGCGTGGCAGTCACCCCACGAATACGGAGGTCTAGCTGTTGAATCTCCACAAACGCGGCCCATGAGGTGCGAACTCGCAGCACTGGTGCCAGATGCACCATAAACAGCAATGCACCAACAATTTATCTCAAACACAAACAAGAACTGGACCATTGAAAATTCTTTCAGAACCCCGCGGATACAAACCAAACACAGAACCCTACCAAAAACGATGATCCAAACTCTATGGGATCGTCAGAATTCGAATCCATAACCTCCGTGGCCCCAAACCCGAGGAAGATTGTTTAAACTAGTTTCAAACCTAAAACCTCAAAATATTCACAGAACCTCTAAAAATTACAATAAATACATTTCTAGCATTAATTCATCATTCATAACTAGCAGAACTGACGTAATTCTGATACGTGCTCCCGAACTTCAAATGTTGATCAAAGTCAAACCTATGACTCAAAATGAACTGAAAATATAACTTTGAGCCTGAAATCTCCATTTTAACTCCAAATTTAGTTCTGCAAGTTTTCCTAGACCAGATTCGGCGTTAAGAGCTAATGGAATTTACGGAATCGACTTTCAATACATGAAACTCAAAATAACTCCAAAACTCAAAATTTTCAACATAAAGCTTTTGAAAACTCTTTCTTTTGAAAAACTCGGGCTTTTTACCTGATTTTCAAAATTCAACTTCCGGACTTGACCAAATATGACTTAAAGCAACTATCAGGAAGGGCAAAATGATAATTTGACCGAAAATATCGAAAATGACCTACAGGGTCATTACAGTGGGGTGTGTGTGTGTGTGTGTGTGTGTGTATGATACAAATAAATATTATAGTCGAAAAAGAGCCTAAAATGTCGTTGAAGTATTAGAATAGTACAAAAATGTCATTCATCCACCTTTTGGGCCTAAAATGTCATTCACATCCACTTTTGGCGCCTAAAATACCCCTTCTCTTTAATAAATTATTAATTAAATAATTAAATAATTATTTTATACATGTAGCTTCCATCTATTAGTTGAGATATTATAATTCAAATTTTTTTTATAAATTAAAAACCCTCCCAATATTTAGACCCAAACTCGCCCCGAATTACATCTGACCCCGCCCCACCCACTCCAAAACTAAGCCTATCCCAAACCCCTTTTCTTCCGCCAAATCAACCCTCTTCTTTTAAACTTGGAGATGTTCCCTTTGAAATATTATGGACATTAACAGTGTTAAATAAAGCAAAATACATGTAAATAACTCATAACAGCAATGAATTGACAATTGTTTCTTTTCCTTCAAGGATACAGCCGCAGAAAGTTCAACACTGCCAATACCAAGTGCCGTAAACCAGTCTAAGGAAAGAAAACTTCGGGGAATACCATACGCAGTTTGTAAGGAAATTGCTAATGTGAGACGCACCTGAAGTTCAGATCAGACAAACAATAGCTTATTTTTGGAGCGGGTGGGGCGGGTTTGATGTAACTTGGGACAGGTTTGGGTCTAAATATGGGGCAGGTTTTTAATTTATAAAAAAAAATTAATAATTAAATTTCAATCAATAGATGGATGTCACGTGTATAAAATAACTATTTAATTTATTTACTAAATAATTTGTTAAAGAGAAGGGCATTTTCGGCCCCAAAGGTAATTGTGAAACACATTTTAGGTCCAAAAGGTGGATGAATATTTTTATACCATTTCTAATACTTCAAGGATATTTTAGTCTGTTCTCCGTATTTTAAATATGTTATTGTCTACTGTTACACATGTCCTCTTTTAATGAATGATTTGTTGGTTTACTCGTTCCTTTGGACTTATATTTTTTTAATCAAATATTCGTAACTTACTCAATGTAGTCAACTCTACTTCAAGATTCATCTTAGTCTATCTGTAACATTCATGGGAAGAATTAAAAAAATAAATTTAAGAAGCTATAATATCTATTTGGAAGAATTATACATATTACTATAAAAAATAGAGCTATGTAAAGTTCTCCTCTTGTTTAATAAGAAATACATTGTCTTAACTAATTTTAAGACACTCGATAGAGTAATGTAAATAATCAATTATTGATATTATCAATTAAATTTGTGAACACAGATTGCAATATCTTTCAAAAATTTACCTTCTATACTAGTATATTCTCACCTCATTGTTGTTGTAGTCCTTCAAATCATCAATTTGTTTATGACAACAACAATTGCATCTATGAAAGAACATACCTTTTCTTTCACGAATTTACTGTAAAAGCATGTTTTCTTTTCCATCTAAAATTATACTACTTTTGAACTTCAAATACAGGTAGAAAGTTTTGATTCCTTCTCTTTTTTTCAAAAAAGAAAATAAACAAGAATCCTACTAATCTTGAAAGTTTTAAATTGTAACAATTTTTACTAACCAACAGTATTTTTTAAAAAAAAAAAAATAGATTGCTAAACCTAATAAAAAGATCTTTGAAACTATAAGAACTTGATTTTCAAACGCAGGTCTTAAAAGAATTGAAGTAATTAACTTATATGACAAAATTTTCAAAGTAATATAAAGCTACGTTTTATCGAATTTAAAAACAGAAGATATAAAATATAAATCGAAAATTCATTAATTCAATATGAAATCTTTAACCTATTAAAACTAAATAATAATTTGAAAAAAATATAAAAAGATTTTGTCTAAAGTAGATTTTTTAATGAAGGATAAAAAGTTCAAACAACAGTTCTGAGGATGTTCATGCTTTCAATATAGTACTAGTTTAGTGTACTTGCTTGTGTACTGCGTCAATCAATAAAAAGTGTACAAAAATGAATAAATTATTATATGTGTAGCTTATATCATTGAGCACGCAACTATAAATAATTATATAAATATTACTATATCATATCTCCAAGTTTCTAAATATGTCATTTTTTATTTCTATTTCAGCATGCAAATCAACTTCGTTTTATTTGACAATGAACTTAATTCTATTGGACAATAACAATAGACAACGTAACTGAATATATTTCTGATATTATATAGGGAAAAGGGTCAAAATACCCCCTGAACTATTTGAACTAGAGCAGAAATACCCTTCTGTTATGTTTTGGCTCAAAAATACCCCTCTGCTAAATCAATTGAAATTTAACAGTTCAGGCCCTACAAAAAATGGAGGCATAGTAGCTATGAAGCAAATCCATGCCAAGGATCACATCAAAGTCAATTATCTCCAACTCTATTAGATCAGCAAAGGTATCTCTATGATGGATGGATACTACACAATCTCTATAGACCCTTTCAACTAGAATAGACTCACCAAGAAGAGTGGAAACAACAAATTGTTTAATCAAACACTCAGGAAGAATCTCAAATCTAGTAGCCACATAGGGAGTTGCAAAAGATAGAGTGGCACTCGTACCAAGCAATGCATAACAATCAAAGATAAAGACTCGAAATATACCGGTGACGATATTTGGAGCAACTTCTTGATCCTGTCGATTGCCCATCGCATATAGACGATTTGCACCTCCACCTATATTAGTAGTGACACTTCTCTGATTTCCCCTCATTGGTGGTACAGTAGCAAAAGACTGAGCTTTATTGCCCTATCGTGGACATTCCTGCTGGAAGTGACCATCCGCCCACACTTATATCAATCATTCCATCCATCTCTACACTATCCCAAATGCATCTCGCCGCACTTTCCACATGGTGCTTACTTTGTGAACTTTAAGCCATAGTAGCCTATGATTGAGATGTCTGGGCTTTGAAATTCTTTCAAAACTTTGTGGGAGGCCTAAACTTTATTCAAGATTTGAGTATTAGCATGTCTTAAGTCTGAAAATTCTCCGAATTCACCAGAGGATCAGCAACTTTCACCCTATTATGGGATGGAATGTATCTATCTTTAGCTCCATCGCCGTCTCTCCAACCCTTAGGTTGAGTTTTCTTTGGCCAAACTCTATCTTGCTATCCAACACCATTATTCAAACCCTGATTCCTGGGTGGACTTGGAAAGGCCAACTGAAAACCCATCACTTGGTTGCTCATGTAATGCAATTCTTCACTATATCCACCTTCAAATGGTATGTTATCAAACATCACATCACTAGAAGTCCCTACAATATTAACACTCTTCCTGTTTCTATCCATGATATGCTTAGTCAAGAGATCTAGTTATGTCAACATTTTATCCATATTTTCGTTGCTCTCTTTATCTTTAGCAAGTTATTCTTTAGATGGACCCTGTGAACAGAAGATACAAGTCAACCCTCGTATATCAAGCTCTATTAATATTTGTCATGTAATCCAAGAGGTAACAATAAACAATGAATGTTTGCCTCATAATTCCTCCTCGTACCAGCTGGTCAGCCACATCTTTGCTGACAGCATCAAGGCTCATATAGAAATATTGTAGCAGCAGGTAGTCCGGAACTCCATGGTTCGGGTATTGAAGTAAAAGTTTCTGGAATTGCATCCATGTCTCATGAAATGGCTCACCCTCAATTCTTTTGAATTTTTCAATACTTCTTCGTAGATTGACCATGGAGGGAGGAAAGAACGTTTTGAGGAATACATCTTCCCACGAAGTGATTGAGTCTCAAGGAATCTCAGCTAGCTATCCCACAACTTCTCCAGTGATAGAGAATAGGAAGAGCCTTAATCTGATGGATTCTTGAGTAACTCCTTTAAAGTTGAATGGTAGATATACATCAAAGAAATTCCAGAGATGCTCATGGGAATCCTTATAGGCTAGCCCTCAAATAGTCCTTTTAGCTGAAGAAGTTATAACCTGGTGCTTATGACATGAAATAGAACACCTTCAGCTAGTGCGGGCAATCAGATTACGTCCATGCTCCTTACTTAATCCAAGATGACATCTTGAAAGTCATTCGCTCCTCCCAACCTATCACCATTAACACTTTCATGATCCTCCATCCTAAAACCTATTTTTCAACCACAAAAACAATAAGAAAAATAGTAAAATAATTCTAACTACAAAAATGAAGTTCAACAAACACATCAATCAAGAAGCAGCACCGTTCCCCAGCAATAATGTCATTTTTTATGATGTTCAAACCCACTACTCAAAGAAAGCAGGGATGATTATTATCAACATATTACCCTACAAAAGAGTTGGGGTTGAATTCTACAAGGAATGGTGGTTCAAAAAGTGAAGTTATACATTGAACTAAGCAATTGTAGGTTCAAATTGGGGGGTTATAATAAATGAAATCAAGGTTCAGCTACACTATTTCTAAATTAGCAATGTAATCAGTAGATTAAGATATGTTGGGGATGTGCAAATATGGGAATAGATGTACAAAGTTGGGTCTAAATATTTAACTAATTGAGTTAAATATGAGTGAATAGGCTAGGATTCTAGTAACCCACGCTTCAATTACGACAATGCAGGTGTTTCACTTGATTCAATTGTGACAACATATGTGGACTACTCGAGCACATGCCTATCCTAAGAAGTCACAGCAAAATCCTAAATAACATAGCCATTGAATCCATGGTTATGGCATTCAATTGAAACCCTAAAAGAGTTCTAGCTAATATATCTATTTACACTCTAACTACTCCGATTAAAGTAATAGTTAGAGATCTAAAGTAAATCTCAAGTTTGCAACCTCGAGATTATAGGTGAAACTTAGGAATAAATGTAATTTCACTTAGGTTAACAACAATATAGTCAAAATATCATAGACCCAGCATATAAATCAAGGACCTACATTATTTACACATCTCCAACATAGGAGTGTTAGCCACTCATGCTCGAAATTAACGATTCAATACCAAATTTAGCAGATGAGTACATGGGTAACTAGTAAGAGAAAAGTTGATTTAAACTAGAGAATTTCCACAATTTATGCCTCCACAAGCTTGGAAATCTCTCACCCTTATACTATTAAACAAGAATGTTCTATGTACTCTCTCATTCTCTCTCTCTCTCTCTCTCTCTCTGTCTCTGTCTCTCTCTCTTTCTCTCTCTCTCTAAAACCTGATGTGAATGATATGTACAATGTACTTTCTTATTTAAATAGTCAGTGTAAAATAAGTGAAAGTTTATGCACTGAGAACCCATTTGGTGGTCAAGGTTGGCCATCGTCGAGCACCCCGATAATGTGCACTTCACCAGTTTCCTGTGCATCTCTTTAAAGGCTTGGATCTCAGCAAGATTAGGTGATGATTCTTTACTCCACCTACCATGTTTAGTGATTCCTTGAAGTTTCTTCACATCGTTGTTTTGTTATGAGCTTAGGATCCTAGGCACTGCAACATTAGGTGGTCTCCTTGGCCATTCAGTAATATGCCGAATATTTTGGTGATGTCAATGATATGGTATCAAAATACAACACATTTGATGCCTAAAACAAGGGATTTTGTGTGTTCTCAATGCGAATTTTTATGGTTTTTTATGTGTTTTGTGTTAATTTTTGCAGAAAATACAGGTTGGCCTAATTTTGGGGAAAAGAAGCACATTTTGTTGAATTTGAGGATCTACGAGACCCACAATAAGTCGTAGCCCAAGCTATGTGTGTTTCATTTATTATTTGTTTCTTGCTCAAGTCATGAGTAGCTAAACCCCCACAACTTGGGTGTTGTGGGAACTATGAGTAACTCAAGTTAATAATCCAGATTATTTGCACTTCTTGAGTTGGGTATTTGGTATTATCTATGTTTCTTCATTTTGCTTGTTGTTATAAAATGGTGGCCAGCATTAAACCCCACCAGGTGTCATGATCCCGATAAAGATAGTGATGAATAGGAAAAGGAAAATGGGTGACAAAATTCAATTGATGTGTTCTTGTCTAATCAGCCAAACCTGATCAAGGAGAGGTTGAATGGGACAATATATAATGGTTAGTTTAGCACACTATGGTATCCGGCCAAGCGCCATAATGAAATTCGGCCTTTGCCTTTGCCCAAAGATTGAAAGAACCTAAGTTACCGTCCTGAATGCAATGTCCTAATTTAAGTTGTGTTATCTAGGATGTTTGAGTTAATGAATCATGGGGAACAAAATTTCCCAAGTTGCTCTCCAATTTGATTGTCTCTTTGCTTTATTAATATAGTTTTACTTTACTACATATCATTATAACCCCCCCCTTATTGAGAATAGAGTTACTTGATGCTTGAAATGATTGCTGGTGAATCAATGCGGCAAAATCCCGTATTCCCTTATGATTCGACCCTAACCTGGTTAGGTTTTATATTTGATAGCGATCGTTTTATCCCCTAAGTGAAAAGTACTGTTTGAGTGTGATCAAAATTAATGGCACCATTGTCGGGGAATACAACGAAGTTTTGACTTAATTTCACTAGTAGTTAATTGACATGTTGATTGTTTAATTCTCTTGTATTTTACTTTTTCTTTTGTTTTTGTTGTTTAATTTCTTTTGTAGGATATACTAGGTGTATGCCCAACACAAGGAACCAAGGTGGACCCTTAGCTCTAATTAATCTTGAGAACCAACGTGTTGTGAGGAGAATGGCCCAAGAAAATATGGATATTACAGTTGATAAAGCAGGAAACGACATGATGATAAAGTAGGTAGAGGGAAGAATACACCACTAAGGGAAAATAGGCCACACCATAGGGATTTCAACGAGAATGCATATGGTTGGAATCAATATCGGTTAACCCTGTAGCCATGGATGTTACAGGTGCTATGGTTTCGCCACCACTACCGGCAGATGCTAAGTTCACAGTGTCAAGTGGATTACTCCAAATGCTTCAGAAATGTGGTTTGTTTGCAGGGTTACCTACTGATGAACCTCACAATCATCTTCATAATGTTGTATTTGTTTGTAAAAGTGTGATGGGTACACAAAATCTCTCTATGGATGCTGTTGGGTAACGTGTTTTCCTCTATTTCTTATCAGTAATATAGCAATATGGTTGTCAGAACTCCCACAGAGCTTAATCACCAATTGGGAAGAATTACAAAGAGCCTTCTTAGAGCAATACTTTCCAAGGTCTAAAAAGCTCAAATTGAAGGACCAAATTAATAAGTTTGAGCAATTGTCGGGTGATTATATTAGCACAATGTGGGAGAGATTTACCAAGTGTTTGAGAATGGTTTCGGACCATAAGATTGTGGATGATGCTTAGTGGAAATTTTCTATCGGGCTCTTAATGAGAACAATTAAGCGTGTGCCAATACAATCATAGGGGACATGTTCTTAGACCAACCGTTCACAAGGATAGTGAAAAGATGGAGCAAGTAGTGAAGACCAATAGATCATGGGACCAATGGAAGAGAGCTACTATAAGGAGCTCTTGTGCGGTGAGTATTAGTTCAGAGCAAGCAAAAATCAATGATGAGATCATGCAACAACTTTGGACTAGCGTAGACTTGGTGGTGAAGCAAACCTAAGAAAGTGTTCATGCAGTTGTCCACTAACCTCCAAGAGCGCCCATGCATGGTGAGTCATATTATGACGAAGATGCTTGCTTTGTTAGAGATTAAGCGGTGGGTTTTCGGAACAATGCCCAAGTGTCTAATTCGAACTATTGGTGTCAAGGTTTTAGAAATCAAGCTCGGGACTACAACTAAGAGGGTGCATATAGATCAGTCATGGTGGTTATTTTGAGAGAGATAGGGTGCCAGAAGCTGGGTGGGGCCAAAGAGATGGGTATAGAAATGGTCCTTATGTGCCTCCTCATAATCATGAAGCTGGTTCTAGCAGTACAAGGATAGAGAAAATGTTTGATAAGTTGTTGAAGAAGGCCGATCACCAAGATGAGACTTGAGAGGGACGAAATCGGGTATTTCAAGCATCAACCAAAAGATCAAGTCTCATTTGGTAGCTATCAAGTAACTCGAACAACAAATTTGTTCAAGTGTCCCTTTAATTGAATCAACGCCAAAAGGATACTTTGCCAAGCAACATGGTCCAAAACCCTAAGAATGAGGGATATTGTATGGGAAT
Source organism: Solanum clarkiae (assembly GCA_011800125.2). Lineage (NCBI taxonomy): Eukaryota > Viridiplantae > Streptophyta > Magnoliopsida > Solanales > Solanaceae > Solanum > Solanum clarkiae. Next base: position 851 of record JAABOM020100155.1, on the reverse strand, counting down.
TACAAATAGAGGAGTTAAAAGTACCATTGACCCTTCCATGCCGATCGAAGTAGGAAATGTGCATGTAAAAGAAAGCATGAGGACGGGTATAGCCGAGAGAGATCATGATGTGAAGAAGGGGGTAAATGAAGAGGGTGAGAGAATGAGGAAGTATAAGACCTTCCCAAGACCTCCTCCTCCTTTTCCTCAAAGAATCAATAAGAGGGGTGGGAGGAGAGCAAGCTCGAGTATGTCCTATCAATACTCATTGAACACCCCTTTGATTGAAGCCTTAGAGAAGATCCCGAGTTATGCAAGGTACATGAAGAACTTGGTCACAAAGAAGAGGACAGTGAATTATATTCTTTCCCATGATCTTCAACATTGTAGTGTCATCACCACTAAGTCATTGGTCCAAAAGCGTGAAGACCCAGGTGCTTTCACTATACCATGCACTATTAGAGAGGTAGAATTTACTAAAGCACTTTGTGATTTGGGTGCTAACATCAACTTGATGCCGCTTGCCATATCCAAGAAACTCGGCTACTGAAGAAACTCGGCTTAGGAATTCCTACTCCTACAAAAATGCAGTTACTAATGGTAGACAGAATAGTCAAGAAACCTATGGGAGTACTTTTTGATATGTTGGCAAAGGTAGAAAAATTTATATTTCCCACAGATTTTGTTATACTTGACTGTGAGGTTGAGTTTGCAGTTCCTATTATTTTTGGGAGGCGTTTCCTAGCTACAGGTCACACTCTAGTTGATATGGAAAAAGGGATACTCACATTCAGAGTTAGGGAAGAAGAGGTCATGTTTCATGTTTGTCAACAAGAAAAGAAGAATTATGATTTGAGGGTAGTTACGGTGAT
>JAABOM020100135.1:0-26575 GCA_011800125.2 Solanum clarkiae | reverse complement strand
AAGAATAACTTACCTTGAAGATGAATCTTGAAAGCAAATCCTAACTTGATGACTTTCTTGATGATTTTTGAGTATTCATGTTTAAGAGAGAAGGGAGAGAGTTTTTAATTATGAAAACTGACTTTGTATAGGTTTTGGGACCATAAACAGACTCCTAGAGGTGTTAGGATAAAAGTTCCCTCAAATTATAAAGAAAAAATGTCATCAACCCGTCCAATTAGGGTTTGCGATGCGCTCCATGCGCGGACTTTCAGACAGCTCTGCACCCCTTCACTAAAATGGTCATAACTTTCTACTCCGAACTCAGATTAATGCGAAATCAAATGATTTGGAAAGCTAATTCGAATATCTTTGATTTGATATATTATTGTTCATCTAATTCATTATAATTTAAGAGATATGGTCATTTGAAGTTGACCCTTTTATTGACTCATACGGAAACTTAGTTTCTAGAAATTCTTTGAACTTGGCTTGATGTAAATGATCTCTTATGACTCTAAATCACACCTAATATACTTTAAACACTTAGAAATTGATCCTAGCACATATATACGACTTACAAGTTATTGGTACACCTAACGTTTATAAAATCATACATTAGAACTAAGACCTTATATCGGCTCCAATTCTATTCCCACACTAAGAAATTGACTATGCTCGATTAAGAATCGTCAATTAAAATCCTATATCACATGAAGGATGACTCGGTCTAAGCTTAAGAAAATTTGGGGTGTTGTATCTCCTTAGATTAAAAACCAAAGAGCAATATTTCTTATTAGCAACAAAATATATGCACACTTAAACGTTAATGAAAATCAATCAATTGCTTTGGTAAAAATAAGAATATATGCATACTATCATTGGCATGTCCTACTTCAAAGGCACTAAGCTTGAAACTTACACTTGATCAAAGTATAATTAATAAGTTGTAATGTGTTCAATTTGATCTTGTGATGATTATTTTATAAAAATTATTGCCTCAAAGAATATTGCAATCAACCACAATGATAGAAGGAATGATATTTAAATAAGTTGTTACCAAAAAATCTCGACCATGAACAGATCCAAAGATAAATAGTTGACTGCACTAAGAGATAGTGTGTCTTCTGAATCAACAAGCACACTTTTAATGAGTTTTTTATTTTTATTACATAACAACAAAAAAATGTTAGTACGAAGATGGTCAAAGGTAGCTCAAAGAACAATATGATTTTTATTCTTAGCACATGCAAAAGATCAATGATTTATTAGTATTTTGAATTTTAAAATATGCAATTAGCCTATCTATATTTAATTAAAAATATGTAGAGAAAATTTAAAGCACTTTTGTAATGACCCTCCAGGTCATTTCAGTGATCCTATGAATATTTTATCAGCTTGAGCATTTTTATAGTGACTATAAATTATTTATGACTTATTGGCACTGATTGCTCGGCCGTTGGGTGAATCGTTTGACAGTTATACAATTTTTGGAGTTAAACAAGAGATTGCAACCGTAAAATGAATTTTCTGGTAAAGTCCTAGTAAATGATCTCGGAGTGAAATTTTGATGATTTATAAGTTCCGAAACAACAAATAGGCTAGGAGCATGTTTGGTGTAATTATAACGAATTTTGCAAATTTAGCTGACGGAACAGTCTAATAATTGACGTTAGTCAACGTCCTTGGTAACCATGCGTCAAATGGGAATTCCTGACCATGCCGTTGGATACGAAATATTGAGTTTGATCTAGGAGGACCTTTCATTATGTCTTCGGGGATTCCGATTATATTTTGGGATAAAACAACCTCCAATGGAAATTTCGACTATACCGTTGAATCCAAGATGCCATTTCCAATTAGATTCCATATATAGATTATATTTGTTTTACGTCGGATGAGGCTGGAGCATCAAAATTAAGTTTGAGCAGTTGTTGAAGGTTAGAGACAGCCAATGACATGGCCAAACCACAGGCTTCCACGTGGCAAAGGTGGCAAATGGATGTATATATCCAAAATTCATGCCGGAATCGCCAAAAAAAGGGAAAAACTTTGCATATGTTTTCGAGAGGAAAACCGTGAAAGTGTTAAAAACTGATTTATGCACACCGTTTGAGGTAAAATTTATTGTTTTTGTAGCTGTATTTTGAATACATATTCGGAAACATGGGTTGCGAGTTTTACTCTATTTTGAGTCAGAATTTGGTGAAATTTGAGTCTATTTTGTGTATTTTTGTGAAGCACACATTGTAGTAATGTTGAAATTAATTGATAGAGCTCCGTTTTGTGCAAAAATGATGTTTTGGCTATGGTTTGTGTTGTGATTTTTCAGAAGATTTCGAGTTGAGATATCTCGGCTATTACTTATCGAAATTTAATGAAATTTGGGTCTTCATTATACTACATTTTGAGACCTACATCGTGGAATATTTAAATTCTTTTAATTTGACGATATTTTTAGGGAGTTTGGATGATAAGCTGTTATACGTATATGAACTTTTCGATAAGAAATGTTATTTTTTTAGGCTGTTTTTGATCATTCTGAGCCTCATTTTGAGCTCAATTTTTAGTTGTAGACTTGGGGTAACGTAAGGATCATTTTATGAGGCTGGTTTGGTGAAATGACCTCAAAAAGTGCCCAAAAATGTTCCTCAAAATGCTGAAAATTTTAAATTTCATATATCTTAAAATCCGTGCACGATATCGAAAATTCAACTTCATATTTTTGTTCAGGGGGTAAAAATTATAGAAAAAGGGTGTAACCATGATTTAAGAGCAAGCGAATAGCAATTTTAATTTTTTAAAAATTACTTATCTTATGTATGTTCGCAATGGTACTGCGACGCGCCTCCACGACGAACATGTGTTAATTTAGTCTCCGCGACAGGTCTGCAACACAGACCTATGTAGTTTCTACCTAGTTATTTTTCTGTGCGGTCCAAGATTTTTAGGTCTTGAGCCTAAGTGTTTTCAAACGTGTTTTTACCTATACTTAGCCATATTTCATCCTCATATCATCTTACACATTCTCCAATATTCTCTCAAACACTTAGCGATATTTTTAATTCCAAATTAAGTCTTAAAACCCTCATCAGGAACTAATGAATTCTTTCAAGCTTCAAGCCTCCATTTTCAATCTTCATCAAGAGCTTCCTCAAAGCTAAGGTATGTAGGTTTTAGCCATTGGGTCCTTCCACCCATAGTGCCCTAATCTCCTTTTTACCCAAAGTACATAATTTAAAGTTGATTTTCCTAGTGGGTTTACTAGTATGAACATGTCTATGAACTATGTTAAAGCTATGTAAAGTTGTGACTGTTTCGGTATGTTTTGAGCTAAAAATCATTGATCTATTGTAAGATTTGATGAGCGGTTTTGATAAATATTGCTTAAGGGTGTTGCAAGGTTTTGATTGATGGTTTTATAATGAATTTTCTTGCATGACTTCATCTCTATATTTCATGGTTATATACTAGCATTACACACCCTCTAAGCGTTTGATAAAATGTCTGGATATGATTTCTTGAGGAACTGAAGGTCTAAAGCATGAGATATAATATGATTGATGTTATGATGATGAAAGGAGCTTAGGTATATGATATACCCTATATAAAGTGTTGCATTAGATCATGTCCAATCCGGGGGGACTAAGAGTCCGGATAACCTATATGGGGGTTTGTAATCTTCAACCTAGTGAGGGGTTTATACTTCACCACCAGGGTGATGAGGTGACATCAGCATCAACCTAGATAGGGGTTTGTACTCATCAACCTAGTGAGGAGTTCGTACCTCACCACCTAAGTAATGGGGTGGCATTATTACCAACCAAGTGAGAGGTTTTTATCTTGGAAAACAAGTTTGGTGTCTTCTACACATAGGATATCCTATATGAGCATGAGTTACTTGAGCATGTTTTACTTATACATTGATCATACATACCATATTGGTACATTATGTTTATTATCTATTGTTATGCATTTTGATTATGTTACCCATCTCTTGTTGCATTGCATCCTACATACTTAGTACATTCAAACATACTAACACATACTCTTGCCTGAATGATATCACCATGTAGGAACCGGTGTCCAAGTTGATGCTCCTCCTCCTCCTCTACATGGCTAGTTCAGTTCTACTCAATCTAGTTGGTGAGTCCTCCATTTCGGGGACCTTAGTCTATGTTGTTCTTATTATGTATTGAAACCTCTTCTTTATTTTCTATTTTGACTATGAGGGTGAGCCCAATTTCTTTGTCTTGGCCCCCGCTCTTATCTAAATATTAAAGGTGTTTGTTCGACATGTTATGTATCTATAATATGAGCTTTGACTCTTTATTTCTTGATTATGATGTTATGCAATATTTCCACTTATTCCTTTTGCCCCTATTCTTACTCTTTACGTTCTTTTATTTGCTTCCGTGACCAATGATGTATAATAATACGTTAAGAGGTTTGTTTGGGGTTCCTTCGGGTTCCCCATTCACGATTTCACATCTAAGCCCTAGGCTTGGGTCGTAACAAACTTGGTATTAGAGCACTAGGTTTGATAGATCCTTGTAGTCCAACACACAGCATCAATTAGAGTCCTATTCATGGTTGTTAAACATGCCATGACTATGAATAGGAGGCTTTGAGGAGTTTTAGGAAATGTTTCCATTCTTGATGTTCTAATTCGTCCTATTGAGTTGTGGTAAGTTCCTCCCCCCCAAAGATTGTTCTTTGCTATGCTAGATCATGCCAAACACTAGAGGAAGAAGGGCCCAAACTCCCGAGGAGCAACTTACCAATGGTGAGCTCCAGGTTGCTCTCACTTTGATTTCCCAAGTTATGGCCAACGAAGTTAATCAAGGGTCCCAAACCCCTCATGCTACTACACCGAGAGCTAGGGTATGGGACTTCATGAGGATGAATCATTCGGTGTTCTATGGGTCAAAGTTGGATGAAAATCCACAAGAGTTCATAGATGAGGTCTATAAGATTTTGAATATCATGGGTGTTAGGCCGAACGAAAAGGCAGAGTTGGCGGCATACTAACTCAAAGGGGTATCCTAAATGTGGTATGATCAATGGAAGGGTGAGAAGGGAATTGGTAATGTGGTGCTTTGGGAGGAGTTTAAATTGGTTTTCCTTAATCGATTTTTCCCTCTTGAGCTTAGATAAGCTAAGTTGGTAGAGTTCATGAACTTGAAACAAGGTGCTATGAATGTGAGGGAGTATGCCCTCAAGTTTAATCAACTTTCAAAGTATGCTCCTCATTTGGTAGATGATCCTAGATCTAGGATGAATAAGATCGTGATGGGGGTCTCCGACTTAGTGAGTGAAGAATTCCGATCCACCATGCTAATTGGTGACATGGATTTGTCTCGGTTGATGACATATGCCAAGCAAATGGAGGAGGAAAAGTTGAGGAAGAGAAGTGGGCATGAGGACAAAAGTGCCCGTCTTGGGAGTAAGTTCCAAATGAGTGGCCTGTTCCATCAAGGCCAAGGGCCTTCTCATGATACTAATAGGGGTTTTGCAAATGAATTCCCTAGGCCTCAAGGTGTTGGTTGTGTGGCTCCCATTGATGTGTGTCCTACATGTGGGAAGAGCCATAGAGGCCTATGTTTGAAGGTTATAATGCATGCTTTGATTGTGGGGAGCTTGGTCACAAAAGGGTGGATTGTCCAAGAAACCATGGCAAGGGATGAGGTGCGTATGTAGTTCCATTTAGTAGAGTTTGTCCTCAAGGTGGTGCTCCAAGGAACAATCAGTTTTATGCTCTACATGGGAGGCAAGGGGTTGGTGAGGTTCCCGATGTTGTTACAGGTATTTTGAAAATCTTTGACTTTGATGTATATGTTTTGACTGATTCGAGTTCCACTATTTCATTTGTTACCCCTTTTGTTGCTAAAAAAGTCCATGTTAACCCCGTATTGTTGCATGAGTCATATGAAGTGTCTACTCCTATTGGTGCCTCTATTGTTGCGAGGGAAGTTTATAGAAGTTATCCTATTTGCATTTTGCATAAGTTGTTGCCTTGTGATCTTGTCGAATTAGACATGGTTGATTTTGATGCCATTCTTGGTATGGATTGGTTGCATGCCTGCTATGGTTCTATTGATTGTAGAACCCGTAGGGTCAAATTCCAATTTCCAAATGAACTCGTCCTTAAGTAAGAAAGTCAAGATTTGATAGTCAAGGGTAGATTCATCTCTTGCATTAAAGCCCGTATGTTAATCTCTTAGGGGTGCTTGTATCATCTTGTGAGGGTTAAAGATGTGGAGTCCAAAATCCCTTCCATAGAGTCAATTCTGGTTGTAAATGAGGTACTTGATGCCTTCCAAAATGACTTTCCTGGTGTCCTTCTCAAAAAGGAGATAGATTTTGGCACAGACCTCCTCCCCAATACTCACCCTATCTCCATTCCCCCTTACTGTATGGGCCCGACGGAGTTGAAAGAGTTAAAGGAACAATTGAAAGGGGGAATGGAGATAGATTGAGCATTGGGGAGCCAAAAGGGAGATAGTCACTGTACTTAGAATATGGGGTAACTACAACTATTTTGGGATACTTGTGGTTGTTCTGGACTATGCTAGTTGTGACCACTATAGTATCTGAGTTTTGGCAATATAAAAATACGACCTAGTAAAGGCTGGATATGGAATAATGCCCTGAGACAGGTATGTATTCTCGCTTAACTTCTATCTGTATGAAAGTGTAGTCTGATGCTAATGCGATATATTGGTTTTGAAGCTGTTGTTGATTATATACCGTAAGGTAGATTGAGTCTAGCATAGATATGATTCCTATAGGCCAATTTTGTTCGGGATACCTATGATACAGCCGTACATTGGACTGATGTTAGTATAGATATGACTCTACTGGACTTGGTTCTTTTGGATACTTATGATATACTAGTTGGTTGCATTTTGGTTCTGAGCCCCTAGTGATTACATATTAAGGGTTAGGCACCGCTGATTGATCCTTGGGTTTGAGACTCATATTTACTCAAGATACTTGTGATTTACTGGAAAGTGGTGTATTTGGCTTTGAGAGGGCATGACCCTACATTAGTTTGCGAGATATGCTTTCGTATATAGTTGTTAGTCCTTGTGCACTTGTTATCCTTATTTGACGTTGGGGTTAGCTAACGTTATCTGAGGGATGGTGACATAAAGATGTGTAGGCTAGATTGTGTGATATATATATATATATACACATATATATATGTTATATGTGTCATCGCCAACGTTCAGTCTAGGCACGATATGACTTTGGAGTTTCAGATCCGGATAGATTGAATGAGTGTGGGATTGTTTCGATACATCAACCTAGATGATGCTCCCCGTCGCTATTCGAGCTCTAGTGGTCACGTTCAAGTGTATGAGACTGGGAGTTGTGCCTTGTGGTTCGAGTCCGATGACAAATATTGAGATATCGAGTGGCGGATATCGATTCTGAGGTCGGAGCGTTAGTTGATTATTCCTGGATTCGAGGTCCAGTTGACCATTCTTTGGTTTGAGTCCCTATTGACTATTTTTGGTGTTTGAGGCCCAGTTGACTATTCTTGGCTTTGAGGCCCAGTTTATTATTCTTTGGTTTGAGGCCCTATTAAATATGTTAGGGGGATTCTTTGTCCCACAAGGGATACACCACCGTTATATATACTATAAGACCATCTAGCCTAGCTGATTGCCCTGATTAGAGGCCAGGTTGGGAAGGTGGTTCGAGGCCCCATGTGACTATTATGTGTTCGAGGCCCCGTGTGATACTAGTTACTAGATGGGTCAAGGACTCGGTTGATTGCCTGTGGACCCATACAACTATACATACCCTGATTATGCATGGGTGTACCCTCTAAACCTATGGGGGCTCAAGGGGCGTCTAGGATTAGATACTAGGGCCTTACACCCACGTACAGATGACCCTGGATCATGTGATATTGAGAGTTGGGTTTTGTGGTGGTTTTGTGAGTTCTGTGGTGATTCCATCAGAGGTTGTGTGTGAGTGTATCTTCAGGGCTTATGGCGGACCAATTGGACTAGATGCATAGATATTAGGGCCTTGCACCCGCGTACAACACTTCTTGGGTTGTGGCAGTTGTGGTTTGGGCCTACTCATATTACATTAGTTAGTATCATAGCACACTACTTGGGTTGGTTCAGTTGGGGTTTGGTAATTCTCCAAACATTCTTAATTCATGATCAGAGTTCCGGTTTACTACATTTACTTAGTTCTTTATATTTGAGTCTTCTATATTTAACGTACTCCACTCGGTCGGTCGATGATGCCTACTGGTTTCTTGTTACCGGTACTCACCCCTACACTTTTGTATCTTCCCTTGGTGCTGGTCCAGGTATTAGACACAATCACTGAGTTAGGGGTTTGCAGGCGATTCAGAGACGTTTGTGAGCATCAGCAACTATAAATATTCTATAGTCACTTCTTTTTTGACAACCATCTTTTGTATTTATACATGACTCTTGTATATATAGTGAGGTTTGTATGTGCAGATTGTTATTCTAGTTATATGTACATTTTATTTGAGTCTATAGTAGCTCTGTAAAGTTGATTTACAGGTTTTGTGTAGGTTCAGTTATTTACATTGTTATGGTTGCTATGGTTTGCCTAGAAAGCTAGGACAGGTACTCTGTGGCTTGGGCAATTGGATTGCCTGTAAGTGGGATCTAACAAGCGCCATCATGATCGGGACTAAGTCATGACAAGGTGGTATCAAAGCCTAAGGTTCACTGGTCTTATCTTTACAAAGCTACCATCTAGTAGAGTCTTATGGATGGGTGCAGAGACGTCCGTGGCTTATCTCTAGGAGGCTATGATAAGTTTAGGAAACTTCTTACGTCATTGATTCTAGTCGTATGATATTGCCAATAGTCCGTTGACTTCTTGGAATCTGATTCGATTCTCCCTTTCGTGTGTATGCTACGTAAAAAGCAGGCTCCGAGCAGGGGTCATACTTTATCATCAGTCCCTGATTGGGAGCAGGCCCAAAAGTCATTGAGTAGATACTGGATGCCCTCGATGTTTTGGTATCTAGGTAGGAAGACCATAGGAATTGAGGTTATAGGAGCCCTAAAGATATGCTTCGTATCAGTTGCTAGTCTGGCAATCACTGTGTATGGAACTATGGGATATGTTGTTGAGGTTGGGACTCTGTAACACTGATACCATATGTTATATGTTGTTTGAAGGTTTTGTGTATTGTGAATACTTTGATAAAGTTTATACAAGTGGGAGAGGATGTGACTGAGGAAATGAGAAGCATTGATGCTCTCTGTATATTTGTATTGATTATTTGACCATTAGCCTGACTCTTGTGTTCCCCGATGCGGATGAGTATGCTATAACTAGTGGGATTCTGAGTAACTATCACCTATGTTATGAATGTACCCTACTATAGGGGCTAATTGTGAGCCAAAATACTGTGCTTTATATATATGATCTTTTTATTGCCTTATTTGAGTTATAGTTTTGCCGGGTTTCCCTATTTTGTTACATGCATTGCTTAGCTTATCACCTACTTGAGTATGGGCTCTGAGTTTTTTTTATCTTGGGTCAGGTATTGAGGTAATGAAAGGTCTCTTTTATTAGTGTGGGATCAGGTGTAGTGACACTTTAGGATCGTGATATGGTAATTGAGATTTCTCTTGCAGAGCTATTTCAAGTAGCTATGAGTTTCTAGGTATATCTTTGTTGATTTGCCAAATTGCCACTAGACAGGAATGTTATGTTGCTGTAATGATTAGACTACTGTTAATTGAGACCAAGGTGGAGGATATATCAAAAAAATTGCATCTGGACTTGGTATGCCTATTACTACATACTGGTTATATTACTGGGTTGATAAATGCCACTGTTGTACGTGCAGATCTGATAACTTATGTGTATCGACCATATTGTCTGGTAGATCTATCAAGGCCCCTACTTGTTGGGGCTTGACATATTAAGTGCTATATTGTTGTGGTTGAGCTATCAGGTGTTGAAATAGCTGGACCTTAGGCAGTTGGGACGATATGTATTAGGTTATATTGGGGAGGTTGGTTATGAGCTATAGAACATTGATTTGATGTAATTCTGGTTAACTAATTTTGGGGTCTAGCAAGTATGTGATTAGTATTGTTTTATCTTCCTTACTCATGGTACTTCATATATGACTTAATGATAATATTGATTGGGTACTGTGATGGAAGATATGATGTAGACCTGTGTATGGAGGAATATATAAGGAGTCTGTCGGTGATTAGTATATTGTATATTTGATGTGTTTCTGAATATGTGATGGTTGTGAAGGGTATGGGTGATTGGTATGCAGATCATTTGTTGCATTGTGGATACCTATCGTTACTTTGAGGCTACTAATGATTGTTACGTCAATAAGTTGTTATATTGGGATGACGGGCTGACTACTTATCACACTTATGATTACTAGTTTTATTGTCATTGACGGACAGAACAACAAGAGAAAAGGGGATTGATCCTTGTGGTGGAATATAATTACATTAGTATTGCATGTAACTAAGTTAATATCAGTGAGTCAGGAAGCCACCTGGGGTTAATTTGTAAAGATTGCTTACACAGGGGAACAAGAAACAAGGTAAAGTCTAGATATGTGTAATATGGCTACAGTTGAGGATAATTGTGATTGGTTGGGTGCCAGCTAGTATACCAAATGCACGTATATTTAGCTTGTTGATCCTATTATGTGTTAGTGGGTTGAGTTGATGGGCTGAAGGGTTGTTCTTCTGAGGATCCCTTATAGATTGTTATACTGATTATCGGTTGCATATTGGCCGGTTATTATACTTTTAATTAGCTGAAGTGGCAAAAATTGTTGTCTGATGTTGAACATGCTTATGATTATCGTATTCACCATTTACTATGACTGTAGAGTTGGGATCCTTATGTGGTTCGGATGAGAGTCTCCAGGTATATCCTCGTTCTTAGTTTCGCGGATGAAAGTTTTATTAGTGGGGGATGTTGTACTGACACTCCAGGTCATTTTGGTGATCCTATGAATATTTTATCAGTTTGAGCATTTGTATAGTGATCGTGGATTATTTATGACTTATTGGCACTGATTGCTCAGTCATTGGGTGAATTGTTTGATAGTTATACAACATTTCGAGTTAAATGAGCGATTGTCATCGTAAAATGAACTTTCTCGTAAAGTCCTAGTAAATGAGCTCGGAGTGGAATTCTGATAATTCCGTCAGCTTCGAAATGATAAATTTAAGCTAGGAGCATGTTTTGGTGTAATTATATTGAGTTTTGCAAATTTAGCTGGCGGAACAGGCTAATAATTGACTTTACTCAACGTCCTTGGTAACCATGCATCCAATGGGAATTCTCACCACACCATTGGATCCAGAACGTCGAGTTTGATCTAGAAGGACCTTTCGTTATAATCCCTTCTATGAGGCAAATTTTTAGCAAATAAAATACACTTCATATACAACGCCCTCTAAAGAGGACGAAAAAATACATTTATAATCCCTTCTATGAGGAAAACTTTTAGCAATATATTTTGGCCTATTCGGTAAGCTTCGATATTGGGAAATGAGACCCATATTGGGATAAATGACACCCAATGTAAATTTCGACTACACCGTTGAGTACAAAATGTCATTACCAATCAAATTACATATATGGATTATATTTTTGTGACTTCGAATGAGACCAGAACATCAAAATTAAGTTTGAGCGATTGCTGAAGGTTAAAGGCAGCTGATGACGTGGTCGAACCATAGGATGCCACGTGGCAAAGATAGCAAATGGATGTATATATCCAAAATTCTTTCCAGAATGGTAAAAAAAAGGCAAAATTTTGAATTATGATTTCGCTCTCGTTTTGAGCTGATCTCAGCGAATCAAAAGTCTAGCTTGTATATTTTTTCAAGAGGATTATTCTGGAAGTGTTAAAAACTGATTTGTGCACACTATTTGAGGTAAAATTTATTGTTTTTACTGTTGTATTTTGAATACATCTTTGAAAACTTTGGACTGCGATATTTACTCCATTTTGAGTCAGAAATTTGGTGAAATTTGAGTCTATTCTGTGTGTTTTTGCGAGGCGCACATCATAGTAATGTTGAAATTAATTGACAAAGCTCCTTTTGGTGCGAAAAATGATGTCTTAGCCATAGTTTGTGTTGTAATTTTTTGGAAGGTTTCGAGTTGAGATATCTCGGCCATTTCGTATCAAAATTTAATGAAATTTGAATCTAGATTGTACTGCTTTTTGAGACATACACCATGGTATACCTAGATTCTATTAATTAGATGGTATTTTTAAGGAATTTGGCCGACAAGCTGGTGTACGTATATGTACTTTTTGATAAGAAATATTGTTTATTTTTTGGCTGTTTCTGATTATTCTGAACCTCATTTTGAGCTCAATTTTTGGCTGTAGACTTGGGGTGACACAAGGATCATTTTATGAGGTTTGGTTTGGTGTCTTGGGAGTGGGCTCCATTTTCTTCGTTTTAGTTGCCATTGACCTATTCTACCCCATTTCTTGAGATACTATAGCCAAAATCATCGTAATTATATTGTGATTCATATTTTGACAACTGAGCGGCATTTGGAGGTGGTTAGATAGGGTAAACCTCCCATGGATTGATTCAAAGCATTTGGATTCGCCTTCCACATAGGCTAGGCTTTTCTCATCTTTAGACTGAGCTGAAATACATGTATATTGGGAGTTGTGGTAGTTGGAAGTACAAAGTAGCATATGTATATATGTCATGAGGCTGATTGTTAGTTATATCCCTGTTATGCATTTTAACTCTGTTGTCAGGATTCATTAACACCTGTCTTCCTAGATAGTCGTTGTAGTTAGCATATGTGGTAACGATAATTATTTTGGGATACTTGTGGTTATTCTGGACTGTACTAGCTGTGACCACTATATAGCTGAGTTCCGGCACTATAGAACTATGAAAGGCCTAGTAAAGGCTGGATATGGGCTAATGCCTTGAGACAGGTATGTATTCTGGCTTAACTTCAATCTATATGCAAGTGTAGTCTGATGCTACAGAGATATGTTGGCTGTGAAGTTGTTGTTCATTATATACAGTATGGTTGAGTGACTCTGGTATAGATATAATTCCGATGGGACAATCTGTACATTGGACTGATGCTGGTATAGATATGACTTTACTGGACTTGGTTCTTCTAGATACTTGTGATGTATCAGTTGGTTGCATTTTGGGTTTGAGACCCCAATGATTACATAATCAGGACTAGGCACCACTGATTGATTTTTGTGTTCGAGACCGGTATTTACTCAAGATACTTGTGATTAAATGGAAAGTGGTATACTTGGCTTTGGGTGGGCATGACTCTACACTAGTCTGTGAGATATATGCTTCCATATACAACTGTTAGTCCTTGTGCACTTGTTATCCTTATCTGATACTAGGGTTAGCCAGCATTATCTGACGGATTGTGATATATAGATATGTTGGATAGATTGTGTGGTCTATATATATATCTATATGTTATGAATGTCATCGCCTATGTTCACTCTAAGAACGATATGACTTTGGAGTTCCAGATCTAGAAAGATTGGTTGAGTGAGGGACTGTTTCGATACCTCGATCCAAGATGGCTCCCGCCATCATTTTTCAAGCTCCGATGGTCTTGTTCGATTGTCTGAGACATGGGAGTCGCACTTCTTGGTCCAAGTCTTGTTACCACGACTAAGATGGTGGGTGGCGGATGCCGTTTCTGAGGTCCAAGCACTAGTTGATTATTCCTGGTTCGAGGCCTAGTTGAATAATCTTGGGCTTAATGCCCTGTCAAATATTCTTGGGTTCGAGGCCTAGTTGACTATTTCTGGGTTTGAGGCCAAGTTTATTATTCTTTGGTTTGAGGCCCTATTGATTGTGTTAGGTAGATTCTTTCTCTTCCTGGTGATACGTCCAACCGTTATATATATTTTCAGACCATCTGGTCCTTTCTGACTGTCCCGACCTAAGGCCAGGTCGGTAAGGGGGTTCGAGGCCCCGTGTGATACTGGTTACTGGATGGTTGAGGACCCAGTTGATTACCTGTGGAGCCACACACCTATATACACCCTGATTGTACGTGGATGTACCCTCTAGGCTTATGGGAGCTCAAGGGTGTCCAGTCTTAGATACTAGGGTCTTACACACACGTACAGATGACCCTGGTTCATATGATATTGGGAGTTAGGTTTTGTGGTGGTTATGTGAGTTCTGTGGTGATTCAATCAGTTAGATTATGCATGAGGTACCTTCTGGACTTATGGTGACCCAGTCGACGTACAAGAATAGATTTTAGGGCCTTGCACCCGAGTACAACAGTATTTCTCAGTCTGGTGATAGTTGTGGTTTGGGCTTACTCGTATTTCATCAGTTAGTATCATAGCACACTACTTGGGTTGGTTTAGTTGGGGTTTGGTAATTCTTTAAACACTCTTACTCATGATCAGAATTTCGATTAGCTACATTTACTGAAATTTTCTATATTTGAGTTTTCTATATTTACCGTACTCCACTCGGTCAATTGATGATACTTACTGGGTGCTTATTACATGTGCTCACCCCTACACTTTTCCATCTTCCCATGGTGCAGGTGCATGTATTAGACACAATCGCTGAGTTAGGGATTTGCAGGTGATTCAGGAGACATTGTTGAGCATCAACAACTCTAAATATTCTGTGGTCTCTTCTTTTTTATGGTCTTCTTTTGTGTTCAGACACAAACCATGTATATATAGTAAGGTTTATATGTGTAGATTGTTATTCTGGTTATATGTATATTTTATTTGAGTCTATATTAGCTCTGTACAGTTGACTTACAGGTTCTGGGTAGGTTCAATTATTTATTTTGTTGTTGTTGTGATGGTTTGCCTAGAAAGCTAGGACATGTACCCTATGTCTTGGGAATTGGCTTTCCTATAGGTGGGATGTAACAGACGCCATCATGATCGGGACTGGGTCATGACAACTTCAACTATTTCTGTTGCTCCAACATCCTTTTTAAAACGAAAATTTCTTCACTCTTGTTATTATTTTAACTACTATTTTCTTAAGCAAAGGATCAATCGAAATAGCCTCTCTAGTTTATATGGTGTTGATAACATCCACATACACACTATCCTCCACATATCTCACTTGTATTATACTAGGAATATTGTTGACCTAATGCTACATATAGACTCACGACTAAGGTCAAGCTCAACATTTGTCAGCAATGCCAAGCTCTAGCTGAGTTGCCAAAAATACATAGCCCTAATATATATATTTAAAACAGCACAAATAACTAAAAATATAAAAATCCTACCAATTAATTTGTTTTGAACAGCAAACATATTATGTTTAGATGGTTTTTTGGATTTCTCATCTTTTGCGTCCAACAATGGAATGTCCTCAGCTGGTTTGCTAATCATATCAGTTGCAGCCTCAAAGTTAATTTTTTCATAGCCATTTGCTCCAAATATTCGAACAATAAAATGTTCATCACTTGGAACATAGTTAAAAGTGAAGAACTTGCCCACTTTCAGATCATGTTCAAATGAAAATTTAGGCCATCCCCATTTGATAGCAATTGAACCATTATAATGACATACTGTCACCTTCCACAGCTGTCCACATGTGTCCTTCATAGTGATTTCCCGATCAATCATGTGTGGAATTATTAATCTAGAAAACTCTGGAGGAACAACCTGACAAAAAATTACATAAATTAAAATTAATAAATACCACATATCCTTGGAAGTTAAAGCAACAAGTTTAACGTGTTTAACACCATACCCTGGAAAGTCTTTTGAGTTTTGGGTGATATAATTATTTATAATAAAATTTTTTATAAATATTTGTTCTTTCTTAATTTTACCGGTATGAAGCATTTCATCTTGGTGTTTAGCTCTTTGAAAAGTGAAAGTTGCCTTTTAAATAGGATAGTGATCATGAAGCCAAACAAGATAAAAAAAAAAGTAAAAGAGATTAAATTTAATATGATTATTTATGACTAGAGAAGAAGGTGACACTTGCCAAACATTTACTTTGTTAAGATTCTACATTTATTTATTTAAAAAATTGCAATTCATGTGTTGCCAGGTAGAATTTGTGCCCCTCCCCTCCCCCCGACATACCTATGAAAACGTTATTGTAATTAGGAAAATTTTCAAGGTTAGTAAGTGTCCCCTCTAAACCCAAAGTGTTCCCCCTTCTATTAAGCAACATACCGCTTTATACTTTTTCATTTGAAAGTGTTATTGTGTTTGGAAGTTCTTACCTTGTTAACTCGTATAACATTCTACTCTATTTCCTTAGAGTTGGTTATCCAAGTTGTGAAGAAACCTGCAACTATTTGAGTTCAGATCAATCTTCTTTAAGCTTGGATATTGTATTACAAAACAACAAATTAAAAGAATGTTTAAGTTAAGCTTGAATGTTGTAACCTTATTTCTTCCTTAGAAAAGTGTTAGACATAGGATTCTGGTAGAAAATGGCAGATGTATGATTGTTAACCTAGTCGGTATGCTCAAAAGTTCACATCAACAAATAGATAGTTTAAACTAAGTCGAGGAAGAAAGCGTACACAAAGAATCACACTTTACCAGAACTTCTAACAAACATTCTTCAGTCAATACTTTATAGAAAGATGAACAAATGTCGTTGTCATTAGTTAACAGGCAATCCTTCATGCACTCATCAAAAGTCGCTGCCATCTTCTTCCATGTAGAATATGCTTCTAGAACAACCTCTATATCCTACAAAAGACATAAAAATATCAGAAGTTAAAGTTTTAAAACATAATGCTAAATTAAACCAATGATGAAATCATGTACCAAGGCATATTAAGATGTCAAAAATAAACAATGTGACATAGTTTTTTAAGATTTAACATGTTTGTCTAGCTTCATTTTGCAAATTATTTGACTAGATTTGTATTTTCAAGGATAGACCCTTGTAATCTAGTGTTATAAGCCAAAGTCAAACATTATGCTATATATACAATATTAAATAATATATAAATCTATAATGCAAGTAATATCTTGAATTTTGATATGCAATTGGGACCGGGCGTTTGGTCGGTTCGGTTTGTGATAACTCCATTAATTGAGATAGAGAGAAGTAAACATAAGAAGAAGAATGGAGAGAACAAACTATGTTACATTATGAATCAAATGATATTTTTCAGTTACATATAAAAATGCAGATATAGTGTTGTATTTATAGATGACTTTGTATAGCTAGCACTTCTGACAAATTTCTAACAAACTCTAACAACCATACTAACAAACTTCACTAACTCTTCTAACCATGGTAGCTTGTTAACACTCCACTATGTTAACACTCCCCATTAAGCTCATGGTTTGAACAAATTCATAACTCCAAGATTTCTCATAAACAATTGATATTGTGCCTTTCCCAGACTATTTGTACATAAGATTGCTAGTTGATTTTCTTTGTGTGTGAACTTAGCCTTTAGCAATCCTTGGTAGATCTTTTCTTTCACAAAACGACAATCAATGTCTATGTGCTTGGTTCTTTCATGAAAGTTGGGATTTACAGCAGTTTGAATAGTTGTTTTACCATCACAGACCATTATCACTGGTAATCTATTACACAATCCATTTTCTTTAAATAGTCCAGTTAACCAGGTAATCTCAGTACTCCTGAATTCAGCCTCTCAAAGCTTCTGGAAACTGTCACTTGCTTCTTTGACTTCCAATAGACCAGGGCGCCACCAAACTTAACCAAGTAACCTGTTCCTGATCTTTTGCTTTCTATACAGGCTCCCCAATCTGAATCACAATAAGCAAGTAGTTTATTGGTATCTCTAGTTGGCATAAAAAAACCAAAACCTAGTACTTCTTTCACATATCGAACCACCCTTAGTGCTGCTTCCATATGAGACTCTTTAGGATAGTGCATATATTGACTTACCACCACAACAAAGAAAGCCAAGTAGGGTCTAGTCACGGTTAAGTACAGGAGTCTTAGCCAAATAGGTTCTAGTCATGGTTAAGTACAAGAGTCTTTCCACTAATCTTTGATATCTAGTAGGATCCTGCAATATGTGATCTTCACCTTTCTTTCAAATGACACATATTCATCAAATTTGACAGATGTCAACTTTTGTGTAATCATATAAAATTTATATCAATTTTATAATATGATTCAAATTATATTAAATTCAAAATATATTAGTCCAAAAAAATAAATATTTTGGATTAACATAATTGGGTTAATTAATTAAATTCAATAAGATATGGATTTAATTAAAAGTCTAAATTCATTTATTTAGGTTATACAAAAATAACCCACTAATGTGCTATCAAAATAAAACACATTTCATGCCTAAAATAAGGATTTTTGTGAGTCCTTAATGTGTCTTTTTATGGTTTTTATTTGTTTTGTGTTGTTATTGCAGAAAAGGTACGTTGACATGATTTTAGAGAAAAAATGCAGATTTTGCTAAAGCCCATGACATACGAGCTCACCTACGAGTTGTAACACAAGCTATGAGTGGTAGGGTTATCTTGTAGCAAGAAATAGAGATCAAAAATTAAAAATCTGCTAAGTGGAGGTCAGCCTTACGAGGCCATCCTACGAGTCATGGGTCTTGATACAACTCATTAGGTGGACTCGTAGCAGGAAACAGAGAGCCAAAATTTTGGATCGAAAATTGGAGGCCTAGACTATGAGAGGAGCATATGAGTCGTAGCCCAAGAAACGACTAGTACCAGTGGGTCATACCAGCTGAGTCCAAAATGTCAAGAACCTATTACAAGACCCCGATTATGACTCATAGGTCACCTTACAAGTCGTACCTATGAGGCATACTAGCTTCCATCTGTCTTTTCTGTATAATTTTTAGGGTTATTTTGTAAGCACTATAAATATTTAAGTTAGGGTTTTTAGGAGATGAGAGATTCCAGATACTGAAGATGATCTTTGAGTATTCTCTTTAGTTTTAGGGTTTTAGCGTAGATTTTCATTTTCTCTTAGAAAATCCACTTTTGCGGAGTACAAATCTCATATTGTATTCATTCTCAATATATCAAGCTTGTGGTTTACAACTTGTGGTGCTATCAACTTCATTACTCTGGGTAAAACTCTGAACTATGTCTTGTTTTTGCATTTTTGTTTGTTTTGCTTTAGCCATGAGTATCTAAGCACCTACAACTTGGGGTTGTGGGAACCATGGGTAGTTGACTTGAGATGACCTAGATTTATTGCATTTCTATGATTGGGGTTTTGCATGTATTGTTTATTTCCCTTCATTTTGATTGTTGTTTGGTGGTGGCTAACAACAAACCCCGCTTACTATCACGACCCTGATCAAGGTAGTGACGAATAGGAAAAGGGAAGTGGGTGACAAGATTCGATTGATGTGTTCTAGTCTAATCAACCAAACCGGACCAAGGGAAGGTTGACTAGGACAATAGGTAATAGTTAGTTGGTACACGATGGTTACTGACTAAGTGCCATGGTGAAATTTGACCTTCACTTTCACAAGAGAGCTGGAAGAACCTAAGTTAATGTCCTGCATACAAATTTCCAATTGTACTTATATTTTCTAGGTTAATCGATTCAACGAACAATGGGGAACAAAATTCCCAAGTTGTCTCCAAATTTGAGTGTTTTTTCACATCATAGTATAGTGTTTATTTTTGCTTTTGTTCTTGAATCATAAAATCCCCCATTTAGATATTCTAGTTATAGATATTCGAAATGATTGATAGTGACTTCTTGTAGTCAAACCCTGTATTCCCTTTGGATCAACCCTAAACTTAGGCTAGGGTAATTACTGACAGTGACTGCTTTCTTATTGGAGCGTGAACATCATAAAAATTATGGCGTCGTTACCGGGGAATATGGCTAGGTTTTGGCTTTATTTCACTATTAGTTAGTTCAAGTATAAATTTCTAGACTCTCTTGTATTTTACTTAGTTTTTGTTTTTGCTGTTTGATTTTAATTATAGGGTGTACTGGGTTGTATGCCCAACACAAGGAGCCAGGGCAATCCCTTAGCTCAGATCAGTTTGGAGATCCATCGACTTTTTAGAAGAATCGCTTAACGGAATGAGGATATCGCGGTTGAGGAAGAAATGAATATGAACGATAATATGGGAAGAGAGGATAATCCACCACCAAGAGATAACAAGCCACAACTTAGGGACTTCAACGAAAATGCTTATGGATGGAACTAATATTGCTTGGACCCTATGGCCACAGACGTTACTAGTGCTATAGTGTTGCCTCCATTGCAGCAGATGCTAAGTTCTTAGTGTCAAGTGGGTTACTTCAAATTCTCCAAAACTGTGGGTTACTCATAGGGCTACCTTCAGAGGATCCTCATTGTCATCTCCATAATGTGGTTTTTGTTTGCAAGAGTGTCATGCGGACACAAAACCTTTCTCTTGATGCCATTGCTTTGCAGGTGTTTCCATTGTCACTGATTGGGAATGTGGCTGTGTGGTTGTCTGAGCTTCCTCAGGGTATAATAACAAGTTGGGCAGAGCTTCAGAGAGTGTTTCTTGAAAGATCTTTCCCAAGATCCAAGAAGCTAAAGCTCAAAGATCAAATAAACAACTTTGAGCAATTGCTGGGTGACTTTATTAATACAACATGGGAGAGATTTACCAAATGATTGAGGATGGTCCCCAATCACAAGATAGTTGATGATGCCTTGGTTGAGATTTTCTATCGAGCACTTGATGAGAATAGTCAAGCTTGAGCTGACACAATCATGGTTTCTTGACCAACCTTTTGCATTGATAGCCACAAGGATAGAGCAAGTGGTTAAAACCAACCGAGCATGGGGTCAATGAGAGAGAGTACAGTAAAGACTTCTTGTGCGGTCAACACCAATAATGAGCAAGCAAAGGTCAATGAAGAGATCATGGAGCAACTTGCTCAACTTCGCACAAGTATGGACTTCGTTTTGAAACAAAACCAAGCAAATGTTAAAGCGATCATTCTCCAACCTCATAAGACTCCCATCTATGAAGATCCATTCTTTGATGAAGATGCTTGTTTTGTGAGTAATCAAGTAAAGGGTTTCCGGAATAACCCCCAAGGGTCCAACTCGAACTATTGAAGGCAAGGTTCTAGGAGTCAAGGTCGGAACTACAACCGTGATGGTGCTTATAAAGATAATCGAGGTGCTTACTATGAAAGACAGAGAGTTTGCCGGATGCAGAATAGGGTAGAAAAGATGGTTATAGGAATGGCCCATGTGTACCACCCCACAACCATGATGCCATGCTAAGTACTTCTAGGCTTGAAGAGATGTTTGACAAGTTTTTGAAGAGAGCTAATAACCAAGATGAGACCTTGAAGGGAATGAAAGCGTACATTTCAAGTATTAACCAAAAAATAGAATCTCAGTCGATGACAATTAAGCAACTAGAACAACAGTTTGGGCAAGTTTCTTCGCAATTGAACTAACGCCAAAAGGGCATCTTACCAAGAAACATGGTTCAAAATCCTAAAAATGAAGGCATTGCATGGCAATCATGACTTGGAGTGGCAAACGCACCATAGATCCCTCTATGCTGGTGATTGTGGATGTTGTTGATGAGAAGGGTCTTAGTGGTGAAGTTGTGGTTGACGAAGAAGGTTCGGAGATTTTAGGGATGCAAAGAGAAGAGATAAGGGAGCACGAAAAAATAAAGTCAATTCTAAAGCCTCCTCCTCCTTTCCCTCAAAGGATTAAGAAAAAGGAAGAGGAGGGAAAATTCAAACACTTTCTCTCAATGTTGAAGCAACTATTCATCAACATTCCTCTTCTAGAAACTTTGGAGAAGATGCCTAGGTACGCCAAGTATATGAAGGATGTGGTGACAATGAAACACACTTTGAGCCAAGAGTTTTCACAGGAGCTTCAACAATGTAGTGCGATCATGACCAAATGCCTTGTTCAAAATTAAGAGGACCTTAGTGCATTCACCCTCCTTGCACCATTGGTGATGTGGAATTCGCAAGAGCATTCTATGACTTATGAGCAAGCATCAATCCAAGGCCTCTTGCCATATTCAAAAAACTTGGGTTAGCACTCCTACCCCTACGAGAATGTAGTTGCTCATGGCAGATTGAACCATCAAAAAGCCGAACAGAATACTTCTTGACGTGCTTGTTAAAGTTGATAAATTCATCTTTCCCGCGAATTTTGTGATCCTTGATTGTGAGGTTTACTTGGAGGTACCCATCATTTTGGGAAGACCATTTCTAGCCACAAGGAGAGCTCTTGTGGATATGGATTCAGGTCAACTTCGGTTTAAAGTAAATGATATAGAGGTTTTGTTCGGCTTCCCCTAGTCAATGAAACACCTAGATGAATTGAAGAATGAGGTTTGGTCTATTAATGCTTGTTGATGAAGGATGATGACAAAGTTGAGCCATGATGTTAAACAAGGCACTTATTGGGAGACAACCAAAGCATCTTGTATAATTGTTAGTTTGTTTTAAGTGTGTTTGGTTATTGAAATTCTTATGTAGTAAGTTTTTTGTTTGTATTAAGTTAAAAGACATTGATGCATTTGTAATATTTTAAAGATTGTTATGTTTTGAGATTTGGTCTACAGGTGGAAATTAAAGAACTAAACATGTGAGAAAATGGCACTTGGAGCTGTCTCTATGAGCAGGCCCACAAGTCGTAGTCACCATTACAACTTATAGTCATGCCTCATAGAGCGAAATGGTGAGTATTAAAAGTTGGCACACACATTATGAGCCAATCTTACTTTTCATAGGGTCTCCTACGAGTCATAAGAAGGGTTCATAGTGCCCATGTATGCATTCGAAATTCTCAAAAGTGTTAGGTCTACTGTGAGACCAGGATCTACAAGTCATTGGACACCCCATGACTCGTAGTCGAGGTCCCACAGCCCCGATTTGTATTTTTTAAAATTTTGACTCGGTTTAGTTTAAAAGGTATTTTGACCCCCTAAATCACTTCTACAAACCCTAAGCGACCGAAAATCCCCAAATACTTCCCCCTTTTCACTATTTCGATCAAATTTTGACTACCTACGTCATTTTTTCGGTGAGTACTCCAGCAAGGATACTATTTTCTAGGATTTTCGGCATTGTTTGCTCTCTACTTTGCATCGGTTTGATTCTTCTCTCATCGGGTAAGCTTCTTGATTCATTTTAGTGCACTATTTTGATGCTTTTTACTCCTGAGATGATTATGTTCTTGATTTAATCATGAGGAGTCATACCCATGTGATGATGTTTGTGTTTAGAGAAGAAATGTAGGGTTTGAGTGCCTTGAAAATATTGCTTTGAGTTATGCCTTGTTCGGAAATCTTGTGTGGGTGATTGTAACTGTGAAAGTGATGGTCACATGAGTATGGTGCTTAAGTGTTTTCTCATTCTTGTGAAAATTATTTTTGGAATTGGATGTTGGAAAATAGGGGTGAGTTTTTAATGTGCCACATCTTATTAGCCATACTTGAAAGTGTATTAATTCTCCTTGCATAACTACGGAATATTTTGTTGATGCCGAGTGTGAATTTGGAGATGAAATTGCTTTTGGTTTTACTTGATCTAATGTGGGATTGACTTTGATTAGTGAGGATCATCATTTTTGGGGATGATATGCTTTGATGTTGAGATTTTGTGTGTATCTGCGTTGGTGCTATAAAGTTTGCTTCAATGCTATTTAATTATTGCTTTGACCGTTAATGGTTCTTATGGCAAGGTTGTAGGCATCATAGATGCCATCTGTGTTCTTCTACAAGGACCCACAATGACTCATAGGATAACTCCACGAGTCGTAGTGGCCCCTCATAGGAGGCGACAGTCACCTGTGATCCCCTAACCCTTACCATACGAGACCCAGCTACGACTCTTTGTGTCTTCTACGACTCATAGTAAGGGACTCGTAGCACTCGCCCAATTGTAATTTGTATTCTGTTCCCTACTATGAGCCTAGAGTACGACTCATAGGTCATGCTATGAGTCATACCTGTGGCTCGTATATGTGAACAAAATGATATTTCTTTCAAGCACCTTAGCACTACAAAGCTAGTGTATGCTTCATAGGACACCCTATGAATCATACCTGCATCTCGTAATTGTAGACACAACTATATTAGTGTATTTTTTTTATATTTCATTGTTTAAGTGTTTTTGTATTGTTCTTTGTTACGTGATCATTTTCTAGTCAAACATCTTGAAGTTCACATGTTGTCGCGTGCTTATGTCACGACCCGAAATTCAGGCGTGATGGCACTCATCTAATCCCACCAAGACAAGTCAGCCTACAACCCAACTATAACTTTAAAAATACGGAATTATAATAAAAATGAAAGTTCAATTAAGGACCATAAGTCAACTTAATAAAAATCCCCCAAAACCTGATTGTCACGTGCACAAGCTTCTAATGTATTACAATGGGTTCGAAAGAAATCACAAGTGTCAAATGATATTGTCTCTAGAATAGAACAAAATCATAAGTAGGAGTATGAAGTCACCTAGGATGGCAAACAGCTATCTCTCACAATCTCCATAGGAAGTCTCAGGCAAGGAAGAGTGGAGAGTATCATGACAATCTGGGCTAGCAACCTTCAAAACTGTTGTAGCAAGGGGAGTGAGTACCAAACACATGGTACTCAACAAGTGAACTAATAAATACAAAACTAAGTAATTTAGTATACCGGTACCCCCAACACTCCAACCAAACCCCCCACAACTACAACCTAGGTCATAACCTTACCAATTACACCAGCCGAAAATGCTATGAGAAAAGCCTATGATAGTATAATTCTCATTTATTCCACTTTCAAGTCATAGGGGAAAAATCTACAATTTATCAAGTTCTTGCTAATCATCAAGAGTCATCAAATCAATACCAAAACTAATCATGTAAAGACATAAACAAGTCAAATGATATAATGTATAACCAATCTCAATAGCACTCCATATAATCATAACAAGCCATTGCATTATTGAATGAAGATGAATGTCGTGAGATGTAATGCAATGCAATGTAATGTCACGTAAAATGATTTATGTCTGTCGTAGTGATACACACCCACTGTAACACAGGTCGGGACCCATGGGGGACTCCTAGTCCATGCATCTGTCGTGGCGCGTGACCCATCCCAGTGAATTATAGTAACTGTCACAGCGTGTGACCCGACTCAGCAAATCATAGTAACTGTCACGGCATGTGACCCGACCCAATGAATCATAGTAACTGTCACGGCGTGTGACCCAGCCCAGTGAATTATAACTATCACGGCGTGTGACCCGACCTAACAAATCATAGTAACTGTCACGGCCTGTGACCCGACCCAGAAAATCATAGTAACTCTCACGGCATGTGACCCAATCCAGCAAATCATAGTAACTGTCATGGCGTGTGACTCGGCCCAGTGAATCATTATAACTGTCATGGCATATGACTCGGCCCAGTGAATTATAGTATCCTCTTTAATTCGCATTCTTTTCACTACCCGAAACCATTTCCCATCGGCTTTACATTTCTTTTCTTGGAACATCCAGCAATCACATAGTAAATACACAATAATCATGTTCATGAAAATGAAATATGCAAGATGCCCATATAAATTCATATATCGCGAAAATCAAGAATGGGTAGCTCAATAACATAAATGTTGCAACATCCTCAATCTCAATACCATCACAACCTTAATAATATGCACATCTAGAAGTAAGTATCACCTCAATATCAATAACAAATAATCACTATTTCACATATAATAACCCTCTATCATTAGTCCACAAGTCGACTATCACCATAGGATAACTATCCAATTCAAAACATTTCAATCAAAGCCTACATAAATTATTCCCAATACCTCACACAAGAAGCATGAGATTCTATATACTTAACAAAGGTTAAGAAATTCACTTGCTTTATATAAAGTCTCGAATCATGTCAATTCTGAAGCTATTCCCTTTCTATAACACTCCATTTCACCAAGATCTATTCAAATATAGCATCATAATTATATAATAAATCTAATGACACTAAAATCAATTAATTCAAGTGAAAAGGGTAAAATATTCCAAATATTTTATCGCCGGAAAATATCATTAGAATTTGAAAATTTATACATGAAAATGTTCCCCAAGTGATAAGGAATGGCGAAAACCATTTGAAAAACGGAGCTAATATGAGGAAGAGATCGCATATTAAAGTTTTCAAAATACATTAAAAACGTAGCAGCAAGATCCGCAGATTTTAACTCAAACGAAGTAACAAAGTCAATTTTCGAAGTTCCCAATATGTTGTTCTTGGAAAAATATACAATTTATCTTTTTGAATCGCTCAAATAAGATCAAAATTGAGAGAGAAATCGTTGGTTAAAGTTTGGGGAAAGTTTGCGATCTTCTCCTCTCTTTCTTGGATAAAATCCCCAATTTTCGCAATTCTTTTAAAGCGAAAGAACTTGGAACAATATTGATTGAAAGAACTATCTTTGATTCTTGAAATCTTGATTTAAACTCTTTAGAGTTCTTGATGAAGAATCATAATTCTTGAAGAAGAAGAGTCACGAAATCCTCTCTTGGGATTCTTGAATTTGTTTTCTTGAAACCCTAGGTTACGATTTAAAATCCTATTAGAACTTCATGAATAGATG
>JAABOM020100125.1:0-26582 GCA_011800125.2 Solanum clarkiae | reverse complement strand
ATAATAATTTTAGTATATGTTACGTATTTTTTTTTACATATTTCAGCAGCTACTTAATGACATCATGTCTCAATTTCATATGTCTACTCTTACAATTGTAAGATTTATTCTTCGCAATAGTAATTGCGGCTTGAAAATCACAATGTATAAACATTGGACGCATTTCATCGTTTGTTAAAGGGATATTTGCTAAGAAATTTCTTAGCCACTCAACATCAAAACCAGCTAGTTCCAGAGCTACAAACTCTGACTCCATAGTTGATCTTGCAATAATCGTCTGTTTAGCTGATCTCTATGACATTGCACCACCTAAGGTGAACACATATCCACTAGTGGATTTTGTCTCATCTGAATCAGAGATCCTGTTTGCATCACAATTCCCTTCTAATGTTGAAGCAAATCCACTATACAAGATACCATAATTCATGGTTCCTCTCAAATATTTCATTAGACTCATTAATGCAGACCAATGCTCTTTATTGGGATTATGAGTATATCTGCTCAATCTACACACAACATAGGTTATATCAGGCCTAATAAAATTCACCAAATGCATCAGACTCCCAATAATCTGAGGATATTTAGACTGAGTCACTGGGTCACCGGGTCACCTTTATTCTTTTTCAACTGAGAATTAGCATCATAAGGAGTGGTCACAGGTGTCACATTCAAACTTCTTAAGAAGTCTCTCCACATAATGTTCTTATGACAACAACATACTATCTTCACTCCTTGTAACTTTAATTCTCAATATCATGTTAACTTCACTCAGATCTTTATTTGATACTTTGCACAATATTTAAATTTGTACCAAATTTAAGCATGTCATCAACATATAAACATATTATCATTGTCTACCATTTTAGTATAAACACACTTATCAACTTCAACAGAGGAAAAACTATCTCTCACTACGACTTGATCAATTTTTTCATGTCATTGCTTAGCAACTTGTTTAAGACCATAAAGAGATTTAATTAATTTATAAACTTTATTTTCTTGTCCAGGAATAATACATCCTTCAGGTTAAACCATATAAATTTCTTCTTCCAAATCACCATTTAAAAAAAATTATTTTTACATCCATTTGATGGATAAAAAGCATATGAATTGATGCTAAGGCAATTAGCATTCAAATAGAAGAAATTGTAGTTACTGGTGCAAATGTATCAAAATAATCAATATTTTATTTTTGAGAAAATCCTTTTGCCACTAATCGAGCTTTATATTTATCAATAGACCTGTCAGGATTAAGTTTTCTTTTGAAAATCCATTTACAACTAATAGGTTTTACACCAATGGATAAACCAGTCAAAATTCACACATTATTTATCATAATTGAATCAATTTCAATTTTTATTGCCTCTTTCCAAAATTTAGCACCAGAAGAAGAAATAACTTCAGAATAATTTGATGGTTCATTGTCCATAAGAAAAGTTTGAAAATCATTTCCATAATAAAAATACTCTTTTCTAGGTCTTTTACTCCTTCTTAGCTCCTCAACATTAGAAATAGTTACACTATTTCTTTCAACAAGTGCTTGAGAGATTTTATCACTTAGTGGAAAAATATATTCGAAGAATTCAGCATTTTTTGTTTCAATAATAGTATTGCTATCAAGCACATCACTTTTTAAAATAAGAAATCTATAAGCAACACTATGTTCAGCATATCCAATAAGCATGCAATCAGCTGTTTTGGAACCTATTTTTCTCTTCTTAGGTTCAGGCAAGAGAACTTTAGCAAGACACTCCCATACTTCTAAATATTTCAAATTAAGTCTATAAACCTTCCACAATTCATAAGGTGTTTTGCCTGTTCTTTTATGAGGAATTCTATTTTATAAGTGACATGCAGACAATATAGCTTCACCCCACAAATTATCAGGTGCATTAGAACTAATTAACAAGGAGTTCATCATTTCTTTCAATGTTCTATTTTTTCTCTCTGCTACTTCATTAGATTCGGGTGAGTAAGATGGAGTTATTTCATAGATAATTCCTTCTTTTTCACAAAAGGCATTTAAAGACAAATATTTTTCACCTCGATCAAATCTAATTCTTTTGATTTTTCTACTAAGTTGATTTTCAACTTCAGTTTATAAGAAATAAATGCATTAAAAGCATCATCTTTGTTTCTAAGCAAATACAACTTAGTATATCTTGAAAAATCATCAATATAAATGTCACATAATACTATTTACCATCTCTAGTGATAGTTAGTTTTAAGTCACCTAAATCAGTGTGAATTAAAGGAAATAATTCAGTTTCTCTATTTACTTGAAAATGTGACTTTTTAGTAATTTTAGCTTCAACACATATCTCACATTTATTAATATTATTTGAATCTAGACCAAATACCAAATCAAGTAATTGCATATTCTTTATATATGAGACATTAACATGTCCTAGTCTAGCATGCCATAAAGAGATAGATTCATTCATATAAGCAGAAGTAGATGTTTTTTCATTCATAATATTGAGAATAAAAGTTCCTTGCTTATAATAGCTTTTCCCCACAAATACATCAGATTCGGTCAATATGACCTCATCATACTCACATGACACTTTCACTCTAACTTTACAAAATAAAGCCATAATAATCAGATTTGTCCACATTTCAGGAACACGTAGCATATCCATAAGGGCTAAAGTTTTTCCTGAAGTAAGCTTCAGGAGCACTTTACCCTTACCCAAGACTTTAGTAGTTCTTGAGTCTCCAAGGTAGGCTACTTCACTATTATCCCCTATTGAATTATAGGAGGCAAATGTTTCTCGATTTGCACAAATGTGCCGAGTAGCCCAAAGTCTACCATTCATTCTTTTATACGTGCTACAATATTCACTTGAGAAATGACAGCTACAATAATTTCATCTCCTTCAGCTGAATTAGCTTTGGGAGGATAATCCTTTTCTTTGTCATTTCTCATTTTCATCCTACATTATGCGGCATGATGATCTGATTTTCCACAAGCGAAACAAAAGCTTTTCTTTTTCTTAAAATTGGGGTTATACTGCTTGTAACCTCGTGACTTATTATCATATCTATTGTTATTACTGCTTTGGCCTTGTACTAAATTTGCCTTGAGCGTCAGCTCCTTTGACTTGAATGACTCCTTTTTGTTGGTATCTTCGATTAGAATATGAGTCACCATTTCCTCAAGAGTGAAATTTATTTGCTTATGCTTTAAGTTATTTTTGTATTCATTCCATAAGTCAGGAACTTTCGTAGTAATATTAGTTGCAATAGTTTCTTAGATTGTAGGAGGAAAAATGAAATCTCTCTTCTTATATATATATTTGGGAAGATGAAAATACAGGAGAAGATTAATAAGTCAAAATAATTAATAGAAAATATAGATAAATATTACTACAATAATATTTTAAGTAGTATACATATAATAAGTAAAAATAATACTTGAGTCGTGCTGGGCACTGTCCTAAGAAACTATTTCAACAGTGTGAAATATTTCCCCAGTATTAAAGAAGTCTTCTCTAATTACTTAGAGGATACAGGAATCAACAAAATATAATTACTACAAAATAAGCAAGTTGGAAAGGGGGAATATAATAGTAAACTAAAAATCAAGAAAATATATATTAGGAGAAAGTGTAGTAACTTTCCTTTTCTTTTCACTCTTTGTTACTACTCACTTCTTGCACTTGTTTTTCTCTCTCCATTTCATGTTTTGCTTAAAGAATGAAGCCATATTTATACTTATGAAAACTTGGTGATTAAGTATGGTTTATGGCCTTAAACTTGCCAAACTTTTGGCTTTAAACTTGCCAAGCATTTGGCATTAAACTTGCCAAGTTTTTGGCCTTGAAAGTGCCATGTAAATGGCCTTAAAATTGTCATGCAAATGGCCTCAAAATTTCATGCAAAATGATCTTGTATTAGCCATGTAAAGAGTGAATATATATCACATAATTTTTATGCTAACAAACATTTTTATGTAATCATTAATGACTAAGTAATGACATTTAGAAAATACTTGAAATATTTTTAAAATATCCAACAATTTTTACGTATATATAATATATATCGAACCTTTTTCTACTAGTTTCTGTGTTTATTTTTTAAAATTTTGAACCTTGTTAATTGAAATTTTATCTCCGTCACTGCATCTATTGTTAGCTACTGCATTTTTAGTATATTCATTTGGTATGTGTTGTTGTTCGTTACTCAGACGAATCAACAACATTCCATTCATTATTTGTGACGAATTAGTTTGTCACTTCATATTTCATCTACAATTTAGCATTTGGTCGCTAATATTAGTGCATATCCAACAGTATAAATAGGATAATGATGTAATAATTAAAAAAAGATGAAAAGACGATTTTGTCTAAAGTAGAGTCCTTTAAGGGATGGCAGAAAGTTTAAACAACATTTTTAAGAGTCTTCACACTTTTAATATAGTATAGATATAGATATAGATGAAATAACTTAATATACAAAATTAGAAGTTAAAATTTTTCATTTGCTAGAATATGGATTGAATCTTAGGGTGATCGGGATACGTTTGTGGCATTTTGTTAGTTTTTGGTTGCTTTGTGCTAGGGTTAACTTGAGCCAATATTTTATCAAAAAGATCACTACTGGTTATTCTGTTAATTTTATTGAGTTCGAAATATTATTTAACTAATCCTTATTTTGGGTAACTAATTTCTTGATTCAAGTTTCTTGGAAGTTTTGGTTTTGAGCTATTTGAGGTTGTTCATCTTCCGGGCATGTCATCTTTTGCATCGAGAGAAACATAATCAACTCAGTATTTCGGATACGTTGATTCTGATTCTTAATTTATCTTTATGTTTAATATATCATATTTTAAACATAATCAGCACAATAATTTAGATACGTTGATTCTGATTCTTTATTTATCTCTATGTTTAATATGTCATGCTTTAAATGTTACCTACTGATACTTTAAAACCCTAATTTTTGTATCCAGAATTGAATTAGTATATTAGGATTACTGAATTAATGATCTGAATTGCCATGTTTTTTAAGAAATTTTTGTAAATTGAAAAATGATAGAAAAAAATGATAATCCACTCTTTATGTAAATCCTACTAAAAAAATTACAGTCAAAAAATTCACTAAGCGGATGATTTAACATTTCGTCGCTTAATAAAATTATTAACCACAAAATAAATTTTCGTCACCAAATACGATTCTATTTGTCATAGATAGTGTACATTTTTGTAGCTAAGAACAGTATAACATGGTTAAAAAGATATATATTATCCACAAATCTAATTTGTTCCAATCATTATTTTAATTAGTGACAATATTGATCGTCTTTAATGTTATACATAATTTGTTGTTAAACAATTGTAATTACGTCGCTATAGGTATATAATTAGCGTATAAAACAAAAATTTTATTTTCATTTTTTAGAATTTGTTTTACAAGAATATGATGACAATTTATTTAAAATACATTTTATTTTCTATTATTTCATCCTTATTACTTTTTATATTTGCATTTTAACAATTTGACATTGAACATTAAAAAAGATCATATTGATGAAGGTGTGCATATGAATCCTATTCGATGAAAAATTATATTATTTATATCTGATTATAATAATTTGTTATCTATATATAATAGATGTAGAAGCCCCTTCAGCAAGTTCATATGTCTTCTTTTCCAATTTTTGTACCCCTCCCCTTCCCCCACTCCCTTTTCTTTATATCTAAAATTTTATACATATTATAACTCTTATAACTCCTATTAATATTATAATATAAATAATTAAGGTTATTTTATTTTAAGTAAAGAAATAATTAAATAATAATTAAAGAAAAATAGTAAAAAGACAATATTATCTAAAGAAGGGTTTAAATGAATATCAAAAATTCAAATAATATTCTTAAAAACTTTCATGCTTTTAGTATAGTATATATTATTAGCGATAAATATTTTTGAAGAGATCGCTACCGCTAACCTACTTGTGGACCTGGTCCAATAGTAGTACCAGCTGAATATGTAAGAACGTAATATCAAGGCAGACACATAACTTATAGTGGAAAAACTTTTTGCTCAAGGAAAAAACAACCACTACCTACACTAGTAGGATTTCAACAACTTTTTTTACTTCAAAACTTAAGCAATCGTCAACTTACAAACTCTCAACTTACCAAACTACTCTCATCAACTCACTACAATTGATGAGAGCCAAACTCACTCTCAATAATCACTCTCTCAAAGAAAATTAATCTTTTACAATTGTTGTCCCCAAATAATGATTCTAAAAAGATTGCAAACAACTTGAACAAACAAGAAAAACCTAACGCCAGATCTTGCTTGAAAGCTCTTGTTCCCATGCTCTTGCATGAAGAATTCTCTCTTTTCAGATTTTCAAAAGATGTCACTTCTAGGGTTAAAGATTGTTTATATAGTTAACCCTAGAGTCGTTCCATCTAGGACTCCTTCTTTGAGTGGAGCACAAATTCTTTTCCTTGTAGAAGTTCTATCTTGATGAGCTTTCTTTTTCGAGTACTTTCCTGATTCTGTCTCCTAATTTGGCATTCTATCTCCTAATGAGATTCCGCTTTGCAACTCTGGGTACAGCTATCTAAACCTGGTTCTGTTTGTCCTAATCAAAACAGCAATGTTGCACCTACGCAGGTCCTAACAAAATTCCCCCTTTTTAATGATGCCAGACCTGTGAGT
Source organism: Solanum clarkiae (assembly GCA_011800125.2). Taxonomy (NCBI): domain Eukaryota; kingdom Viridiplantae; phylum Streptophyta; class Magnoliopsida; order Solanales; family Solanaceae; genus Solanum; species Solanum clarkiae. The sequence continues at coordinate 19,901 of JAABOM020100125.1, read as the reverse complement.
GTGATATTCCTGCGAACTTCCTCCTTTTGACATCTCAAAAAGAAGACAAGTAAGCACAGAAAAAATGACATGCATCAGAAGCACAAGCACAAAACATAGGTAATTCATAAGGCACAACACATTAAAACTACTAATATTAGCTATCCATAAACATAAGCAACACAAGAGTTAAAGAAGGCAGCCAGAAAATCCGCATTCAAAAACCAGGCACACACCAAGCCTGCACATGTCAACCAGAGCAAAAAATATATACAACCAAAGTAAAAAGATGTCTTAGGAATGAAACAAAGCAAGGATTATACAGAGCCAATCAAAAAATGAGACAGGGGAGCACTAAGGGTTAGGGGATGAGGAGGAAGGGCTAGATCCTAGTAGCTTAAGAAGCATATCCACCCGTGCATTTTGGTCCAATTGTTGTTGAAGGAGCCGGTCCTTAAGACGAAACACATCTGTCTATGAGTCACCCATTTGAACCTTAAGCTTATCCACTTGAGCCTATAGACAAGCTTGATCTATCCTGGTTGCCTGAAGATCCAACAACATTTCAGACATAGGCCCAGCAGCCTTAGGAGGAGCAGGTGCATTTGCATCAGTGGCAATAAGAGAAGGGATACAGTCACATTCCAGGGTAGTGTTGCGATTAATCATGTCCTTCTTTGTTAAAGCCTTGCCGCCCCCAAGAGAAACCTGGTATGCTTTGAAGATGTAGGTTAATAGGTTCCCAAAAGCCAATTGGTGGGGACCAGGTGCAGGATTAATAACCCGTGCCATATGGCGGGTGATCAGGGAGGGCCAGTCAACTAGATCTTGCAGATCTATGGCATGCGCAATACCCATATCTCAAAAGGTTGCCTCATGGCGGTGCTCACCGCTAGGAAGAACACCCTTGTGGACAACCTTAAATAGCAACTTAAGAAAAGGAGGCATTTCCCCCTTCAACACTTTCCTCGGTGTATTAGTAACCCTGCCGTTAGTGAATTTGGAGGTTAACACACAACCAATATCATCCTTCTAAACATACTCAACCAGACCCACAGATGAAATCGACAATATCTCCCCCAACCTAACCTTGTCGAACATAATTTCAACCCAATGGACTCAGGAAGTGGCGACACTACCCTCCAGCAAAGACAAATTTTCATAGAACTTGACCACTTCAAGCTCAAAAACCATGGTCTCCGTATTGAAAAGTAGGTGAACCCAACCTTGAGAGGCTAGTTTTGCACACAGTTTCTTGACTAGGGGTTATATGCGCACCTCTAGGTGAACGAACCTCCCACGCAGAATAGCCTTGGACCCAAAATAGTGATGTTTCCCCATGACTCAAAATTTATCCACATATTTATTAACCTTGGGGGGAGTGCGGGCAGCAGATGGAGAACTAGGTATAGGCGTCCCCTCGAGAGAGGAAATGATTGTGACGGGAGAAGAGGGGTTGCCAGAGACTTATCAAGGCGTACCCATTTCCAACTAGAAGATGCACCCGCAGAGTCGAAGGACCTCTGTTTGCTTTAAGTCACTGGCCCTCAAGGTCGAGGTACAGTGGTCTAAATGGATTGAAGCTCCTAGGCGAACCATCGGACAATATCTTGGCGACCTATGCTAAGGAAATGTCGTCCATAGAGAGATTGGGAAGGCGGTGTGTAACACCCTGTGAAATTACTAAAATACTCCTAAACTTGGTCATGCATACAACGTATCTTCCCAAGTTCTGATGGAAAATCTGAGACCGAATTTGCGATTAGTGCAAAAAAATTGAGTCAGAAAATCATCTCGACTCAGCCTTATCGCGCAAAAACGAAAATTATAAATTTTTAAGAGGGCCTAAAATAGTGAGGTTTATGTGCCCCTTCCGCGACTCGGAGAGGACACGGAACCACACTTATACCTTTTTTGAAAATTTCGATTAAAGTCGAAAAACGCAAAAAGGTGTTTAAATACACTAGTGTGCATCACGCACTGCAACAGGAGGATTCCAAACTTGTTTTAATTCGGGAAGCTAAATTTCATCCTTTCTGACATATTTTTATATCCTCCACATGGTTTTAAACATATATTCGTACGAAAGAGGGGTTAGACCCATTATTTTCAAAGATTTTACGCAAATTCTAGAGAGAAGAAGAGGAGAGTCAAGCAAGGATTTCAAGAATCTTTCAAGTTCTTCAAAAGATTTCCATTCTCAGGTATGTGGCTACTCAAAAGCATGGGATTTCTCTACCATGTGCCAATATAGAGTGAAGATAGCAAATTCATGTCTAGAAGCTTTGATTTGTGAATTCTTAAAGGTTCTTGAGTATTTACTTTATGTTCTTGAATGACTACTTTAGATTCTTGAATAATTGTTTCAATTCTTGTATAGTATCTTGAATTTATGTTTTTCAATCTTTAAACAACAATTTTATATCATGAACAGATGACCAACATGCTTAAAACTTACTGTATTTTCACCTTATTATATGATTGTGACCTGATCCTTAAAATTTCTTCTTCATAATGACTTGAATAATAAACTTAGGGGGTTGTCTAGAGCCTTGAATGTCTAAGGATGATATTGACTGAGCCTAAGTCCTGAATTGAGTGTGGGGATGACTGTGATAGTTGAAAACTATTGTTGATAGGGTCGAATGGTTATAGTTCCCTTAGATTGGATAGAAAATCTTGCTCGTAGAGGTTGGGTGATGAGATTTCTTGATGGATTGACAGACTTATGACCATATTGAGTCTTGGGAAGGAGTATTAGCACCAAAATTCATAAGACTGTGTCCCACTCAGACCTATTAACTATGTGGCCAGCGTAGGAGAGGATTGGACTGTGAAAAAGCGGATGTTTCCTTTATCCCAGAAGAGGGCTTGAAAAACTTTTGGATCCACTGACAGACTCGTCCTTTACCCCGGGAAGGTACTGGACGGATGTGGTAACGACATCTATTTGTTGTATCACTACCAGCTCATAGGTAGTGGTTGTCGGTTATAGAAACTCCCAGATAGGTTTTATGATGATAGAACTCTGATGTGATATAAAGACTTGATGCTTGATAGCTAGTGAGGTGATAAGGTCTTGTCTCTTATATCTGAGGTGAGGTTGAGTGACTGATGAGTGTCAATTATACTGTTTCTTTTTTCTTAGCCCGTTTTACATACAGTACATTCCACGTACTGATGCCCCTCTAGCGCTGCATCATTTTATGATGCAGATATTATAGACCGAGGACTTCAGCAGCCCGATCGTTGAGGTTCAGAGCTCTTCATTCTTGACAGTGGTGAGTCCACCCCAGCATTCGGAGCATATTTATTTTCTGATTGGATAGTCTTTTATTTATCAGTTAGTAGCCATGGCTTGTCATGGTACCATCTTAGATCATAGCATAGAGGATTCATAGACATAGACCTAGATGTTGATGTTGATGTTGATGTCGAGAGTTGTTTTCCCTCATACTTTGTTCCTTTGTCATTAAGACTTTTCATTATACATTCTACTTTATTATGATAGACTAATGTTGATATATGAGTCCATTGATAGGATAGCATTTACATTCATTACATCATATTTTTTCTGCTGATGAATCGACTGAACAATGGCAAAGAGACTGAGTGGTTCTCTTGGGGGCTACCGATAGTCTTCAAGTGCCAATCACATCTAGGTTACCCTCCCGGGGTGTGACAAACTTGGTATCAAATCCCAGAGTTCGAGTGTCCTAGGGAGTCTATGAAGTCGTGTCTAGTAGTGTCTTGTTTATGGGTGTATTGTGCACCACACTTCATAAGCAGGAGGCTATAGGACATTAGGAAGTGTTACCCTTCTTCTATAATATGAAATCGTGTTGTAACGTTAACTTGTGAAATCTTGCTTCTAACTCATGCATTTACGCTTACAGAAAATGCCGCCCAAGAGAACAGTCGGTCAAAGAGATGTCGCAGCCCTTATTGCTAAGAACACCCAATCGGAGGTCCTGGTGCAGATTGAGACAAGGAGATGGGGACGCCCCGCTAGGACTGCTGAGGTCCTTCAGCCCTCCCCCCCTCCCCCTCCCACCCTTTCCCCCCGCCCACTCAGCCCCAGCCAACTCCCACTACCGAGTTAGAATTCAAAGGTTCCATCATGATGCTAACTCAGTTGGTGGCCTCACAGGGGAATAACCAGGGTTCTCAGGCTCCTTGTTCTGGATCGCAAGAGCCTTCAGCTGCACCTCGGCTCAGGGACTTTCTGAGGATGAACTCGCTAGTATACAGGGGTCGAAGGTAGAGGAAGACCCGCAGAACTTCATCGATGAGATGTACAAAGTCCTAAGGGCCATGCATGCAACCGAGATCGAGAGGGTTGAGCTTGTATCCTACCAGGTGAAGGACATGTCCAATGAATGGTACACTCAGTGGGAGGGGAGTACAGGTGAGGATGCGGAGCTTGCAACGTGGGATGAGTTTGAACCTGCCTTTCTTGATCACTTCTTTCCAATAGAGTTGAGGTAAGCAAGGGCGAATGCGTTCGCGAATCTGAAGCAGGGAGGGATGACTGTGAAGGAGTACAACCTTAAGTTCACCAATCTGTCAAGGTATGCTCCCAAGATGGTGAAAGATATGAGATAGAAGATAAGGAGATTTGTGTCTGGCCTGGCTAGACATGTGCAGAGAGAGTGTAAGGTTGCCTTGTTGATTCCGGGTATAGACATCTCTAGTGTTGTTGTGTATGCCCAGCAAATGGAGGAAGATAAGAGGAGGAATAGAGAGGAACACTTGAGCAGAAAAGTGAAGTCAGCGGGACATGAATGTAACCCTCAAAGACAAATAAGATGTGACAAATCTTATTTCCAGAAGAGATCATCACATCCCGCACTGTCTACAGCTAGTACGCCTGCGCAACCAACCAGGTATGATCAGAAATCTCAGGGTCATCAGAATTTCAGGACCCCAGCCATCCAATCTCAGGCCAGTGTGACTCAAGGTATTAGGGTAAAGCCACCTTGCAGCAAGTGTGGTAAGTTTCATCTAGGTGAGTGTCGTGTGGACAAGGATGTGTGTTATGCTTGTGGTAAGGCTATTCATTTCAGTTATGAGTACCCAAAGAGGGGGCGGGGTGAGGAGAGCGGCAGGGCTCAGTCTTCGACTGCACCTCCAGTAGGGAATCAGTAGAGGGGTGCTACTACTACATGTACAGGAGGCGGGACAAACTGCCTTTATGCTATAGGTAACTGACAGGAGCAGGAGGCTACAGTAGATGTTGACACGGGTATGCTTCGTGTCTTTGCTTATGATTGCTATGCATTGATTGATCCGGGTGCCACCTTATCTTTTGTAACTCCTTATGTGGCTAGAAAGTTTGGTATTCTTCCTGAGTATTTACTTGAGACCTTTTCTATCTCTATCCCCACTGGAGAGTTTATCTTAGCAGAGAGAGTTTATAGAGATTGTGTAGTGTCTATCCATTATAAAGACATATTAGCTGATTTGGTGGAGTTGGAGATAGTCGATCTCGATGTGATAATGGGCATGGATTGGTTTCATGCCTGTTATGCTTATGTTGATTGTAGACCTGGATGTTTAGGTTCCAATTTCCTAATGATCCTGTCTTAGAGTGAAAGGGGAGCTCTATTTCCCTTAAGGGAAAATTCATATACTATCTTAGAGCTAGAAAGTTGATTCTAAGGGTTGTATTTACCACCTCGTATGAGTGAAGTCTGATGATGTTGAGTCTGCCACTCTTGAGTCAGTCCCAATAGTGAATGAGTTTCCCGATGTCTTTCCTGCTGATCTTCTCGGAGGTCCCCCTAATAGGGAGATTGACTTTGGCATTGATGTTCTTCCCGAGACCAGACCTATCTCAATTCCACCCTATAGAATGGCTCCCGCAGAGTGCAAAGAATTGAAAGAGCAACTGAAAGACTTGTTAGAGAAAGATTTCATAGGGCCTAGTGTCTCACCTTAGGGTGCTCCTGTCCTATTCATGCATAAGAAAAATGGATCGTTGAGGATATGTATAGACTACCGACAGTTGAACAAGGTGACCATAAAGAATAAGCACCCTCTTCCCAGAATAGATGATCTCTTTGATCATCTTCAGGGTGCTACTTTTTTCTCCAAGATAGATCTCAGATCGGGTTACTATCAGTTGAAGGTGAGGAAAAGTGACATTCTTAAGACAGCCTTCAGGACACGATATGGCCATTATGAGTTCTTGGTCATCTCCTTCGGGTTAACAAATGCACCTGCAACTTTTATGGACTTGATGAACAGGGTATTCAGACCATATCTTGACATGTTCATGATCATGTTTATCAATGACATCCTAGTGTATTCAAGGAATGAGAAGGAGCATGCAAATCACCTTAGAGTGGTTTTGCAGACATTCAAGAATCATGAGTTGTATGCAAGATTCTCCAAGTGTGAGTTTTGGCTCAAGTCAGTGGCTTTCTTAGGCCATATCGTTTCGAGAGATGGCATTCAGGTAGATACCCAGAAGATTGAGATGGTTAATAAATTGTCAAGACCAACTTCTCCAACAGAAATAAGAAGTTTCTTGGGTTTGGCCGGGTACTACCACAGATTTGTAGAGGGTTTCTCTTCTCTGTCAGCCCCTTTGACAAAGTTGACTAAGAAGAAGGCCAAGTTTCAGTGGTCTGAGGCATGTGAGAAGAGCTTTCAGGAGTTGAAGACTAGATTGACTATGGCACCGGTATTGACATTTCCAGACGGGACGAGTGACTTTGTGATATATTGTGATGCATCCAGAGTTGCATTGAGTATGTGCTTATGCAGAGAGGGAAGGTGATAGCGTATGCTTTCAGACAGCTTAAGATTCATGAGAAGAATTATCCGACTCATGATCTTGAGTTAGCAGCAGTGGTATTCGCAATTAAAATCTAGCGTCATTATCTGTATGGAGTGCATGTGGACGTGTTCACTGACCACAAGAGCTTGCAGTATCTGTTCAGTCAGAAATAGCTCAACCTGTAACAGAGGAGGTGGCCGGAGTTGCTCAAGGATTACAATATAAGCATCCTCTACCGCCTAGGTAAGGCTAACATTGTTGCTGATGCTCTTAGCAGGATGTCAATGGGTAGCACTACCCATGTGGAGGAGGGGAAAAGAGAATTAGCCAAGGAAGTACATAGATTAGCTTGATTAGGAGTGTAGGTTGAGGAGAACAACGAAGGCGGGTTCAATGTTCAGAATGGTTATGCTTCATCCTTAGTGTCTGAGGTGAAGGAGAAGCAAGACCAAGACCCTGTCTTACTCCAATTAAAAGAAGCGGTTCACAAGCAAAAGGTGATGGTTTTCTCCAAAGAGGGAGATGAGGTATTGAGGTATCAAGGAAGATTGTGTGTACCTGATGTTGATGGTGTTCGAGATAGAATCATGGTCAAGGCTCACAATACGAGGTATTCCATTCATCCTGGCTCCGCTAAGATGTACCACGACTTGAGGGAAGTCTATTGGTGGAATGGGATGAAGAGAGACATTGCGGAGTGCATTTCCAAGTGCCCCAATTGCCAATAGGTTAAGGTTGAACATCAGAAACCTTACGGGTTAGCTCAGAATTTCAAAATTCTGGAATGGAAATGGGAGGTGATCAACATGGACTTCATCACGGGCTTACCCCAATCCCTAAAGCAGCATAATTCAATTTGGGTAATTGGAGATAGGATGACTAAATCAGCCTATTTCTTGGCGGTGAAGACAACCTAAATGACTGAAGAGTATGCCTAACTTTATATTTAGGAGATTGTGAGGTTGTATGGGGTTCCCTTGTCTATCATCTCACACAGAAGAGCTCAATTCATCTCTCAGATTTGGATATCCTTCCAAAAGGGATTGGTACGAAGGTGAACTTGAGTACCTCTTTCCACCCTCAAACAGACGGGCAGGCAGAGCGCACTATCCATAATTTGGAGGATATGTTGAGGGCATACGTGATTAATTTCAAAGGAAACTAGGATGATCATTTACCACTAATTGAGTTCGCGTATAATAATAGCTACCATGCCAGCATTCAGATGGTCCCGTATGAGGCATTATATGGGAGGAGGTATAGATCCCCGATTGGCTAGTTCGAGGTGGGTAAAGCTGAGTTGATTGGGCTTGACCTCATACACTAGTCTATAGAGAAGGTGAAAGTCATCCGGGAAGGGTTGAAGATAGCTCAAAGTCACCAGAAGTCATGTACAAATGTGAGAAGAAGGGACTTGGAGTTCGAGGTAGATGATTGGGTGTACTTGAAAGTGTCACTCATGAAGTGTGTCATGAGATTTGGTAAGAAGGGGAAGTTGAGTCCCCGTTACATCGGGCTATACCAGATCGTAAGAAGGATTGGGAAGGTTGCCTACAACTTAGACTTACCATCTGAGCTAGATGGAGTTCACCCGGTGTTCCACGTATCTATGTTAAGGAAATTTTGGGGGGATCCAGCTTTAGCAATTCCCGTGGAGAGTTCGGGTGTGAAAAAGCTTATCATACGAAGAAGTTCCGGTTCAGATTCTTAATTGACAGGTTCGCAAGCTAAGGAATAAAGAAATAGCCTCCATTAAAGTCCTATAGAGGAATCAATTTGTGGAGGAAGCTATGTGGGAAGCTGAGGAGGCGATAAAACTCAAATACCCGCATCTATTCGTGCCAAGAGATCATGATATTGAAGGTAGAAAAACTCATTTTTATCAATTTCGAGAAATTCTTTTCCTTTAAGTTGACGCCTTATTTTACTACATTCCCGAGCCTAAGACAAGGATAGATAGATGATGAATAGTGAGAGTTTGAGCGTTCCCAGTGAGGATGAATGAGGTTCTGAGGTTATTCGAGTCTCGATACGACCTTTACTCATCATTCAAGGACGACTGATCCCAAGAGGTAGATGATGTAACACCCCATGAAATTACTAAAACGCTCCTAAACTTGGTCGTGCGCACCAGATATTTTCCTAAGCTCTAATGGAAAATCTGAGACCGGATTTGAGATCAGTACGAAAAAACTGAGTCGAGAAATGGTCGTGACTCGGCCTTATCGCGCAAAAATGCGAATTATAATTTTTCAAGAAGGACTAAAATAGTGAGGTTTTCGCGCCCTTTCCGTGACACAGAAAGGATGCAGAACCACACTTATACCTTTATTGAAAATTTTGATGAAAGTCAAAAAAAGCAAAAAAGTGTAAAAATAGTCACGCACTAGTGCAGGAGAAATCCAAATTTTTTCTTTTAATTCAGGAAGGGCAATTTTGTTCTTCCCGACATGTTTTTATATCCTCAACATGGTTTTAAACATATATTCATACTAAAAAGGGGTTAGAACCATTATTTTCAAGAAATTTTATACAAATTCTAGAGAGAAGAAGAGGAGAGTCAAGCAAGGGTTTCAAGAATCTTCCAAGTTTTTCAAAAGATTTTCATTCTCAGGTATGTAAAGGCTACCCAAAAGCATGATATTACTCTCCCATGTGCCAATGTAGAGTTAAGATAGCAAATTCATGTCTAGAACCTTTGATTTGTGAATTCTTGAAGGTTTTTGGTATTTACTTTAAGTTCTTGAATGACTACTTTAGGTTCTTGAATAATTGTTTCAATTCTTGTACACTATCTTGAATTTATGATTTCCAATCTTTAAACAACAATTTTATATCATGAACGGATGATCAGCATGCTTAAAATTTATTGTATTTTCACCTTATCATATAATTGTGACTTGATCCTTAAAATTTATTCTCCATAATGACTTGAATAATGAACTTAGGGGTTGTCTTGAGCCTTGAATATTTGAGGATGATATCTGACTGAGTCTAAGTCCTGAATTGAGTATGGGGATGACTGTGATAGCTGAAAACTATTATTGATAGGGTTGAATGGGTATAGTTCCCTTAGATTAGATAGAAAATCTTACCCATAGAGGTTGAGTGATAAGAGTTCTTAATGGATAGACAGATTTATGAGCATATTGAGTCCTGAGAGGAGTATTAGCACCAAAATGAGTAAGAGTGTGTCCCACTCAGACCCATTAACTACATTGCCAGCATAGGAGAGGATTGGACCATGAAAGCGGATGTTTCCTTTGTCCCAAAAGAGGACTTGACAGATTTTTGGATCCACTAACAGACTCGTCTTTTACCCCATCAAGGTACTGGATGGATGTGGCAATGACATCTCTTTGTTGTATCACTACTGGCTTAAAGGTATTGGTTGTCAGTTATAAAAAGTCTCAGATGTATTTCATGATGATAGAACTCCGATGTGATGTGAAGGCTTGATACTTGATAGCTAGTGAGGTGATAGGGTCTTGTCTCTTATATCTGAGGCGAGGTTGAGTGACTGATGAGAGTAAATTATATTATTTTCTTTTTCTTAGCCTGTTTTACATACAGTACATTTCACGTACTAATACCACTCTGGAGCTGGATAGTTTTATGATGCAAATACTATAGACCGAGGTTCAGCAGCCCGATCGTTGAGGTTCAGAGCTCTTCATTCCTGATAGTGGTGAGTCCTCCCCAATATTCGGAGGATATTTATTTTCTGATTGGATAGTCTTTTATTTATAAGTTGGTAGCCATGGCCTGTCATGGTACCGTCTTAGATCATCGCATAGAGGCTTCATAGACGTAGATATTGATGTTGATGTCGAGGGTTCTTTTCCCTCATACTTCTTTCCTATGTTATTGGAATTTTTTGTTATCCATTCTGCTTTCTTATGATAGACTAATGTTGATATATGAGCCCATTGATAGAATAGCATTTATATTTATTATATCATATCTTTTCTACTAATGAATTGACTGAACAGTGGCTGGTCCGCTTGGGGGGCTAGCAATAGTCTCCGAGTGTCATTCATGTCTAAGGTACCCTCTCAGGGTGTGACACGGTGGGGCTGTGGTAGAAGGCAGAGGGTTAGGGTTTGGAAAGAAGTGTGAAGAGGAGGGGTATCAGTAGAGGAGGTGGAAGATGAAAAGGATTTATCAATGAGTCGATGATGGGTAGGAAGAGGCAGTTGAACATCAGTCCGATAGGGTTTTGATACGGTGAAGAGAGAGCGAGGTGGAGAGTGTGGTAGGTTTGGTGAAGGCGAAGGAGAGAAGTGGGGTTGAGGGTGACTGATGGTGGGTGGTGGTGAGAAGACAATGGCTGGTGAGGATGGTGGTGGTGAATGGTAGTGAATGGAGGAGGGAGTTCCCCCTAGGAAAGGCCTCAGAGTGGTGAAGGGGTGTTGGAATTTGAGTCGGAGTCAGAGTCAGAGTATGAGATAAGAGCTGGCATTTTTCTTTCTTAGTTTCTTGAGAAGAATGTTCGTTTTAGTATTTTGAAAAGATGGCTTTAATTTGGCGTATGGATGGGTTTTAAAAGGTGGTCTAAGAGTATGAAAGGTTGCCAGAAATTGATCAAAGGGATGTTTTTTGACATCGCGAACCGGTGCTTCAGATCCCAAGAGAGGGTGATCATTTCCTAACAAAAAAATAGGATAGACTGAGAATGAGGGACCAAGTTCAGTTGTTGGAGCTACAGACATCTTCACTTAAAGCATGTGTACATATAACAATGGAGATTGAGCATAGTAACGCAAAGGCGTACCTGATGGCCGAAATTAAGAACCAGTTACTCCTTACCTCAATGTGATGCTCTTGCTTGGGAAACTAAGAGTGATATCAGCAGTTCCCAGTGAGGGAGTCCCAAGTGTAATCTACTAGTTCATGAGCCTGTGCAACAGATACAAATTCACTTTATCTGTAGAAACTTAGAATTCAAATTGAAAATAGTAGAGATATGACTTATGTTCCCCTGATCAAACCCAAATGAAGTCGATTGAGCTCAAAATATTCCCGGCTCAAAGCTTTGGTGAAGACATTGAGCACTTGGTCCTCAGTCTTGCAGAAAACCAATTTCATAAACCCATTTTCTACATTATCTTGTAAGAAGTGATGTCCGACATCAATGTGCTCGGTACCCTGATGGTGAACCAGGTTCTTTGCTATATTCATAATACTTATGTTATCACACTTGATGGGAATGCAGTCAACTTTCACACCAAAGTCCAGAAGTTATTGTTTGATCTAGAGAAGTTGAGAAAAACATAAGGTAACGACATATACTGCCTCAGCAGTAGACAAGGCAACTAAGTTTTGTTTCTTTGTGGCCCAGGAGACTGAACACGATCCCAAAAAGTGTGTCATTCCTGAGGTTCTCTTTCGATTAACTAGGTATCTTGCATAGTCAGAGTCCACAAATCCAACTAAATCAAATGAGGAATCAGTGGGATACCAGAATATTAGATTCATGGTTTTTTTGAGATATCACAGGATTTGTTTCACGGCCTTGAGATGAGATTCCTTGGGTTTTGACTGAAATTGAGCACACATACCTACATTGAACACTATATCTGGTTTGCTAGTGGTAAGATACAGAAGTGAGCCAATCATCCCTCTATACTTGGTTTCATCCACACCAACTCCTGGTTCATCATTGTCCATCCTGGTGGTGGTCGCCATGGGGGTGTCACTTGTCTTGGCATCAATCATCCCAAACTTAGTGAGCAACTCTTTGATATACTTTTATTGATAGATGGAGTACCCTCCTTTGTCTGATGAATCTGTAGACCCAGGAAGAAGTTTAGTTCACCCATCATGCTCATCTCATACTCACTACCCATGAGTTTTGCAAACTCTAATCTAAGGGCCTTATCAGTTCCTCCAAAAATAATATCGTCGACATAAACCTGAACTATCAGGACATGAATACCTTTCTTCTTAAGGAATTGATTATTGTCAATCTTTCCCCTAGTGTATCCATGACTTAGTAGAAAGGTAGACAATCTATCATGTTAGGCTCTCGGTGTCTGCTTCAGTCCATAAAGCGCTTCATCTAGCTTGTATACGTAGTTAGGCTGTTTATGATCTTCAGAACCTGGAGGTTGCTTGATGTATATTTTTTCCTGTAGATACCCATTGAGAAACACGCTCTTAACGTCCATCTAGTATAGCAACTCCATGTAGGCTGCAAAAGCTATGAGCATTCTAATGGACTCAATACGTGCCACATGAGCAAAGGTCTTATCGTAGTCAATTTCTTTCTCTTAATTGTACCCTTGGACCACAAGCCTAGCTTTGTTCCTAGTGACTATACCTTGCTCATCCAGCTTGTTTTCAAAAACCCATTTAGTGCCAATGATAGCGGTGTTCAAGAGGGGAAACCTGGTGTCTCACTCTGCTGCGCTCAAACTGAAGAAGTTCCTCCCGCATTGCAAAGATCCATTTGTTATCCAACAGGGCTTATTTGACATTTTTGGGTTCTACAAGAGACACATATGAAGAGAATCCATATATGTTTTTGAGTTTTGACCTAACGGATATGCCTGATTCCAAAGGAGTCAACAGATTCTCTAATGAATGAGAGCTCTTATTCTTCTAGTTATGACACTTGGTCCTCTGGTACTAGATCAGTTTGTGCAGTAGCAGAAGGATCAGCTTTATCAGACGTTGATGTCCTTGAGGTTCCTACTCCATCAGATGAGGTTGGCCCAGATGCCTCCCTTCTTTCCTTACTGTTTGGGTTGAAATGAGAGGTGGAGGCGGTTAAGTTGGAGGAGCAGGGGCACTGGGATTGCCCCCATCTTCATCATTAGAGTCTCTTCTATGGTTTGACATCCCCAGTTCGTGTACCTATTCTTGCAAAACTTTCTCAGCCACAGATCTGACCTCATCAAATATAACATGCATACTTTCTTTCATACACTTTGTTCTTTTGTTGAAAACTTTGTATGTTTTACTTTGGGTAGAATACCCTAGCAAAATTTCCATATCACTTTTGGCATCAAACTTCCCCAGCTCATCCTTCGCATTATTATGCACATAACATACACAACCAAAGGAACTGAGGTGAGCTAGATTTGATTTTCTGCCTTTAAGTAGTTCATAGGGTATTTTATTCAAAATTGGTCTAATCATGTATCTATTGATGAGATAACAGGCAGTGTTCACAACTTCAGCCCAATAACTCTATGGAAAGTTGTTGGCTATCAGCATAGTTCTAGTCATGTCTTCCAGAGATCTATTCTTTCTTTCAACCACCCTATTTTGTTGAGGTGTTCTAGGAGCAGAGAAATTGTGAACCACGCCATTGTCAGTGCAGAATCTTAAGAACTTGGAGTTCTCAAATTTTGTACCATGATTTGTTCTCAAGCTCATCTGATGATAGTTCAATTTCTTTTGCACCATTTTAACGAACACAGTGAACACATTGAACATTTCATCCTTGGATTTTAGAAGAAAGTCCATGTGAATCTAGAGTAATCATCTATAAGTACGAAAACATACCTGTTACCTCCTCGACTTTGCACTCACATTGGTCTATAGAAATCCATGTGAACCAGCTCTAGAGGTCTGTATGTGCTTACCAAACCAACTGGCTAAAAGCTTCTTCTGACATTTTTCCTTGAGCACATGCACCACAAACTTGATCCTCATTAACCTTGCCTTCTGGTAGCCCAGAACTAAGCCCTTGGATATCAGGTTGTTGATTGTCAAGAAACTAGCTTTTATTACTTTAAAACATGAGCAATAATCAATTTACAGACTCTCAACTCTTAACTCACCAAACTACTCTCACTAACTTACCACAATTGAGCGTCAAACTCACTCTTAATAATCACTCTCTAAAAAAATAATCTCTTACAATTATTGTCCCTAAAACAATGATTCTAAAAAGATTGCAAACAACTTGAACAAATAAGGAAAACCTAACTCTAGATCTTGCTTGAATGCTCTTGTGCTCTTGCGTGAAGAATTCTCTTTTTTCAGATTTGCAAAAGTTGTCACTTCTAGGGTTAAAGATTGTTCATATAGTTAACCCTAGAGCCATTCCATCTAGTACTTCTTTAAGTGGGGCACAAATTCTTTTCCTTCAAGAAGTCATATCTTAATGCAGCTTCCTTTCTAAGTCTTTTCCTGCTTCTATTTCCTTATTTGGCATTTCATCTCCTAGTGGAATTCTGCTTTGCAACTCCTGGTACAACCATCTGAACTTGGTTCTATTTGTCATCACCAAAATAGCTAAGTTGCACCTGCACAAGTCCTAACAATTTTTGTCTATGAAAAGTCAATAGTGGTGCCATTAAAATGTTGGTTCATTCTGGGAAACATAGCATGCTTTCCATTACAAGGTTTTACTCAATTTCACTCATTTGGTGTCCAGAAATTATGCACATACAAATAAAATTTATAATAAATAATATATTGATGATGATGATGCATGTAAATGCAGTGCATGGTATCTCTTTGTCACATATATCCACAAGTGTCTTTGGATTTACGCTAATCTAGCTAGCAAGATAGGACTTGTAGTGTCCTCTACCTGATATAATGTTTCTCCGACATGAAGTTCCACAGGAGCTCGAGAAACCTGCACGCACTGCATGAGCCCACACGAGGACTTATTACAATTTATGAAATTTATTTTATACATAGAAGTATTTTAGTTTGATACAATTTATAAATATTTTTTCACAACTTTCATCTTGGAATTCATTATTCAAGTTTGAGATTTTGTAGTTTTGAATGGTTCAATAAAGATTATACCCTATAGAGATTAGTAATTCTTATAAAGCTCAATTAAAATCAATCAATACTAATGCTAATAAAGAAATCAATTCAACGCTAAGAATGACAATAACATTGAATTTTGTTCATTAGGTTACATTAGTTTAAAATAATTAAAATACATAGCTTAGCTTTAGTTTTTCTTTAATGTGCAGTCATATAATTAATACTTATTAGACTTATTTAGCATGATTTATTACTTTTAGATTATAATTATTTTCATTATGACTTATTAATTTGTAATATTTATTTTATGTTGTTTCATTATTATTTTTTGTTCAATATTTTAGTGTCATATTTTGTACTATTTTTTTAAGGAACACCTTAGACAGTACTATTTTAATATGACTAAAGAAAAATTTGAAGCATAAGTAAATTATACGTTTGTATAAATACTTTAGTGAAAAAACTCAAAAAAATAGAGATATTCAAAACAATCTGACGTTTGAATAATTGTGTTTTAAATTTAAAGGTTCAACATAAATGATTTAGTTTGGTATTTGAAAAAAAGAACTAACCTGCTCGATGTACACCTCTAGGCGATACTTTATACTATTTCACTATATCTAACTTATGAGATACTCTAACTCTTACCTTAGAGGCATAACTCAGAATTTTAAAAAAAAATGTATACCTCATGGACAATACTATTTCAGAAATATGATATTCTTCTTCATAGACTACTCTATCAATTAGATGCTAACACGCGTCACTTTTCTTTCATTTTTTTTATACTTCCTCTATCCAATAATAGTAGTCCATTGTTAACTTGACACAAAAATTAAGAAACAGTAAAAAAAGTATAAATAATTTTACCTAATTACTTTTACTAAATTAAATATAAGTCATCTAAATATTGTAAAATGAATACTATTTAATGACAAGGTAAAATAGATGGAAATTAAATGATAAATTATTCATTGATTTTATAAGATAAATAAATAATATTGAATATTTGAAAATAGTATAATTGACAAGTAGAGATAAAGGATAGGTTAAGTTTTATACTTTTCCTTTTTCAAATTTGACTTTTTATCCTTGTGTTTGTTTTTTCAAGCATAAAGTCTTAAGATCATGTTTTATTTTCAATATGAAATATACATCCATAAATTGAAGAAAGTGACAAACGATGTATATATTTGTGTCTGCGTGTGAGACTACAATCATCATCCAAAAGTAATTTCTAACATCAAAGTTAGATAATAAATAAAATATTATAGTTATTTTCTAGGAAACACATATGGTGAAAAGAAAGGCAGACTTGATAATAAAATAAGTAAATTGTTTATAATTCTTTTGTGCTTATAGTTAAATAACAAAAATATCAATTAAACTATTTATATATAATTTAGACAAAATATTATGAAAGATAGGATCATGAGATGAGGTGTATTGTAGCGTGAAAACGACATAATCAATGAAACTTTTTTTTCTTTTCTTCATCTTTAACAAATTTATTTTTCAAAATAAATAATTCATTGAACATGAAAAAATTTAAAATATTTTCTTTGGTATCGAACATATAAACACACCCTAAAGACCATTTCTTATTTCACGAGTCAAATAAGTACTACTCAGGCCATGTTGTCGTCACCACTTATATGGTTTTGGACTAAAAACAACCAAATTCCAAGTTTAAATTAAAAAAAAAAAAAAAAAGATGTCAAGAAGATAATATTTTGATCTGTATATATTTTATTCTCCTCATATCTCACTTGGATTTTCACTGGATATGCGTTGTAGTCAAGAAGATAATATTTTGGATATATTCACTTGTAAATTTTGTGTTTTGTCCTTCATTTTCATATAAATGCTAAGATCAATGGCGGCTCAAGCACATTAATGATCTAAGCTGGATATTGAGTGGAGATCTTACATTTTAAAAAAGAATAAATTAATATCTTTTTTACTAATTTTATTCTTCTAGCTCTATGAGGTGCATAATTGTTTTTAAAAAAAAAATATAAATGATTCTTTTAATAATTTTTATTTGATTGATACATATAATCATATTCTAGATTGTACTAAAAACTTCTTCTAATAATTCTATCCTTTTATATGAAAATAATAATTTTTATTGTAAATAATCCTTACTCAATATTTTTTTTTATAAAAAAATTGTATAGTATCCATCATTGCTAAAGAAAACGAGACTCTTCAAATTTAGGGACCTAAAACAGTTGCTTATTTTCTAACTTTTTCGAGCCATCTCTGACTAAGATGGATTTTTCAAAGAAAAATATCAACTAGAACTACACTAGATGCAAAGTGGTCCAAAATTTTGATTATGATACATAAATAAGTGATTACAAAAAAAGTATCAACGTTCTTTTTCTTTAACAAACATCACCATAAACAATTACAACATATTCATACAATTCCATAAATAGAATTCGAAAAAAATAATGTATACATATAGTGTTATTCTAATTTTATAAAGATGGAAAAGTTACTTTCGTATATGCTGAATATGTTCTAAAACAAAGATCAACTTTTATTTTTTAAATTGGGTTAATGAGAACAACAAAATTTAGGTAATTGTCACTATACTGAATGAGGAGAACAAAATTTAATCCATTCAAAGTTTTGACGGAATCATCTTTTTTGTCTTTTCTAATTTGGGCAACTTAGCAGCCAACTATATTGCAAAAACTCTAATTGACTTCATAATTTTTGAAAATTATTGAACAATAAAAAAGAAGAAAAAAGAGATTTCCAAGTGGTTAAAAAATTGGAATCTACTACTTGCATGCGAGATGTTTAGATTTGTTTTATAGTTCATTAATATAATCGAAATATAAACAACATAAATAAATATATTAAAGTATATTTAATATAAAATATACATATAAATTTATTACTAATTAATTGACTATCTGAAAAATCAATTCGAATACTTATATGTGAAGTGTAGCTTTTATTTGGTACATCTTTTGTTAAGGACAAGTTTGCTATTCACCTTGTGGCCTTCTTTTATTTTCGTCTTTAAAAATAAATAAGAAAAGCATATGACTATCCTAAATGTACAACCTAAATGAGAGGCTTGGCATTGATTAGATTATTAAAAACTCTATGAGTCCAAACGCAAATAAATTTAAATACTAATAAAAACCTAAGCCAAGTTTTCTTTCTCTATCTTCCTCTAGGATTTATTTTTGTGGGTTGAAAAATTGGAATGCAAAAGTCGGTTGGGTACATCTACCAAGCATCACTTTAATTTGTGGCATCTTTTGTGAATATCCCAATGCAAACATAGTGGCATTTATATGTACTTTCTTCATCTGTTCAATAATAATTGTTCATTATTAATTTGATATAAAAATTAAAAAATAATAAATAATAAAAATAATTTTATTAAATTATTCTTTAAATATAATAAATATAATGTCTTAAAAATTATAATAGAGAATAATTATAATTAATAATAATGATAAAATTAGAACTAAGTGTAAAATTATTTCTTGATTTCATAAAGCGAACAAGTATTATTGGATAAATTTTTAGTATAGTATATAAGTAAAGACGTACGAAGAGAGTATTGTTGAGAATAGTAGAAGTTGTTAAATATTAGTTAGAGTGAGTTAGTTGATTAAATGTGATTAGTTGTTAGTTAGTGGTTAGTTAAGAATTAATCAGCCCTATAAATAGGGCCTTGTACAGGAAAAGAAAACTAGCTATTTTCCTTTCAATTGAATAAGAGAATCCTTTCTCTCCAAGACAAATGTTCTGCTTCTCTGGCTCTTCTTCTTCTTCAGTGGTTTGAGATGGCCTTCCCCACTTGTTAATGGGAATGGCTACATAAATTTCTTCATGGTATCAGAGCGGGTTGACGATTTTGGGGGGCGATTGTTCCGATTGAACAATTAGGTCAAAATTCAAGCTGCATTCAGGAGTTTGAGCTGGGGTTTGAGTTCTGCAACAATGGCGGATGCCGGGAATAGTACTACTGAAAGAGCTGGTGGAGTTGTTAGGCCAAATACGGTCATAGATGCAAATCATCCATTATACCTACAAGCCTGCGATACGTCAGGTAGTTCTCTCATCTCATTTCAACTAACTGGTCCAGAAAATTATGCCTTATGGAGTAGATCTATAAGGATTGGGCTTGTAGGGAAGAGTAAGATGGGATTTGTAGATGGGCGACATGCAAAGGAGAAGTTTGGTGAGTCACTTCACGATTTGTGGGAGAAAGTAAATGCAATAGTGCTCTCTTGGATTATGAGTGCAGTGAGCAAAGAGTTGGTTAGCTGTGTGGCTCATGCTTCTAACGCATGTACAGTTTGGAATGACTTGAGAGAGAGGTTCGATAAGGAGAATGGATCTAGAGTATTTCAGTTGCATAAGG